>JANHGN010005309.1:0-80588 GCA_024605025.1 Megaceryle maxima | reverse complement strand
CTCTCTCTTCTCCTGTCTCTTCCTTTGGGTTTTATTTGATTGCTTGTTGTTTAGTTTTTTTGTTTGTGTTGGGTTTGTTGTTGGTGGTGTTTTTGTGTGTGTGTTTTTTTAAAAAACCCACTTCATTTTCTCCCCTAGTCACTGGCATCTGAAAGCAAATAATGATCAAATGTCCTCTGTATGTGTAATTAGTATCCCAACAAACACATCAGGGCAATGTAATGCTCTCACGCTGTAATAGTCTTCTGGCTTACATTTTAGAAGCATTTACTTTTCTGTTGTAAAGAAAACTTGACTACCCTGACTGCACATCCGTGTTAGGGCTTGGGAATGCATAAGAAGGGTGGAGTTGTGTGTGGAGTGTGGGCAGATGGAGTCCTGAAGCTGGAACCTGAGTATTGTTGCTTCTGTTTGCTTATGTGCATTTTAATTAGAGAAATGTTACTGTGTTCTGATGGTGTTTCTCCTCCTGGAAGTCATTCATGATTTTAACGCAGTTAGTGCTTCACAGGATATATAGTCACTGGTGAAGGTACTCCCTTAAAATCAAATTTGTTGTCTTTCAGTAGCGGTTCTGTTGTAATCTGCAAGCTTCAAGCAAAAGCCTTGTATAGTTTTCCCTGGATTTTTCTTTCAGTATCACACCCATGCCTGTTGTTAGCTGAAACATCATTTAAGCTGCTCTGACTCTGAAGTGGCGTAAGTGTTAAGCTCCACCACAGACGAGTATGTAACAGTAACAGCATGTCCCAGCCCAAAGCAAAAGCAGGTGATGGCCACCTGGTCTCTTGCTGGAAAGATGGTCATGGTTAGGTGTGTAGCTGAGATGTGGGACAGTAGGAAGAGCAGAGAACTGCAGAAACTGGATGCAGATTCCTAACCTGGGTCTCCTAATTATGCACCTGAGTGAAATGTCTATGGAAAGGTGGTGTGGATCCCTCCCAATACAGAAAGAAATTGTCTTCTCTTTTCTCCTCATTCCTCAGTTCCATGGAAAGCTGAACATGGATACTATAGGGATTGCATCAGGATTTCATTCTAGTGACCTGCTTTCTATCAGTCCTTCCCTCAAGGAATGCAAGCTACAGCACCCCAGGGAGGCTAACAGGTGCTGTGTGCACTGACTAGTAATGATCTGACTGATCAGTGACTACTAATGAGATGACCAGTCTTTGTCAGGACATTAGCAGGTATGAGATGGCACCTCTACAGATAAGGACACTATGATACTTGTCGACCAGTGAAGTAGTGAAGCTGTTTTTGAAAGGAGTTGTCCCAGATGAAGAACAGGATAGGTGGAGATACCTTGTTTAGCAACCCAAGGCTTTACATTAAAGTATTATCTTCTGTCCATGGAGAAATTTCTCATCCAACCTTGCTAGATAGCACACTGTCTATTAGGGAAATAGTTTCTGAAAGCAGAAAGCTTAAAATGGAGGTGAAGTAAGAGGGAGATCCATGCCAAAGAAAACAAATGAAGAAGGCGTTCCTGTTTGAGGTACAGTCCAGAAGGTCATATGGATTATCTGAGACATGCCAAGACACTGTCTTGGCAGTGATTACGTATTTCAGAGAACATGTTCATGCTCTTGCGTTCATAGTGACACACAAGAATGATTATACTAACCACTTGTATTGCTTTACTGGAACTCAGATGAGGAGAAATCTAATAGAATTATTTTTTCTTCAGAGACAACTGAACCACACAGTTTGGACACACAGTCATAAAAGAGTTTTGCCGTAATTTGAGGAGATTAGCAACAGTATTGAACCAGTTCAGCCCATCTTTGTTGTTGTTATTGTTATTCCAATTATTAAGATAAAGAGTGAGGGTATCACTGTGAGAGTTTGTCTTACAATAACTTCATTGTTAACAAAGTAGGAGTTTTCATATTGCTTTTCACCTACCAGACCTGTATCTCTTACAGTGTGAGCTCATATCTTCTGTTTTGTAGGCATCGTTGTGGAACTGTCTTGTCCATTGTTGCTAGCTGTTTGATCCAGATTTTGAATGGTTCAGATAGCACTGTAAGCTATGTGAATGCTTTGAAACCTAAGTATCCAAGTCAAACTGGGAAATTGAGGGCTGAACCTCCCTTTTCAATAGAAAAAAAACCAAAACCATTTCATGGATTTGGAAGGAAAAAAAAAAATTGTCTTCACTCCTCTTGTTAATTAACAATTACATAGGCAAAGAACACCTTTCCATGGTAAAAAAATGACTCACCATGGGTAGTGAGTTCTGTCATGCTTTTCCCTATTTGATGGTGAGGCACAAACTTGATACACAAGGCTATATTAGCTTCATTGTCCAGAGTTTCATTTTGTTCTAAGTGGGATTTGCATGCAGGTATTCAAGGAAGAACATGTTTCACCTTGAGATATGGGTATTTCAGTTTGTAGCAATCACTTGTTCTAAAATCTGGAGCTTTTTCCCTTCTTTATTTTGAAAGGCTTGCAGACATTTTGCATGATATAAGTCTCGGAGCACCTCTGCTTTTCGGAGTATAATATTGAGTAGCAGTCAGTAGTGTGGAGAGGATGTGGAAGTGTGGGCTTTAGGTTTGCTTTGTTCTGCTGAGCAGCTCAGATCCACTGCACTGAACTTTGTTGGGTTGCTGGGGTGTAAACTGTCAGTAGTAAGTATGGATTCTAGGAGATATTATTAGTTGAAAATAATAAGAAAAAAGCTCAGATAAGGTTGTTTCATTTGCATTTTTTCTGAAGATGATTCTGGTTAATGTATCCCACATGCTCCCTTGTCGGGATCTGTGTCTTGTGTGTACTTACCTGAAGGTTTAATTATGATATTCACAATCTTCCTCCAGGCAGTAAGCAGAGTTCACACATACAAAAATAATACACTGGCCTTCTTTCAAATCATGATGAGAACAGAGACATGGCTTCATTTGACAGTGATGAAGACACAGTCTTTGAAGCAGATGTTGTTTCTAATCTGTTTTCCTGTATTTGTATGTTGGGAAGAAGAGTAAGAAGAATAAGAACATGAAATTGTGGCAGTGCAACAGAAACTGAACCATGAGAATGGTTTTGTCAGAATTTGGAATAAGTGGTGTTTGAAAATAATGAAAGAGCTTGGATTTGTAAAGGAGCATGCATTGTGGACAGACTAAAGAAGAAAGAATCTTCTGAAAACTGGATACGTTCAAGTCAGGCTTTTCATACCATTTGTAACTTAACCTGGAGGTGCTTTACAAGAAAAGAGTTGGTATTAGCACTTGAAAGAGGTTTGAGTGTGTCTCCACTGGATGTCAGTAAAAGTCAAGGAACAGAAAACAAAATTAGGTATTGCAAATATGTTGATCTCATTTACTGAAATGTCAATCGCATGTTATCCACAAATCTGTAGAGCTGAATGACATTGTACAAGGTACTCAAATTATGGGATACTGAACACTTTGTCCTTGTCTTTTCAATGACAGACAAACCCTTTTCTTAGAAAAAGTTGAACCATTAAAGCCACGCAACGGTGGTGTTCTTCACCTTAAAGGGTCAACATTTGTTTAAAGCTGAAATACAAACTTCTTCCAAAGAAGCCAGGAGAGATAGTTAGCCTGCTATTTATTGTTGTACTTGTTTGTACTTCAGCAAGATTCTTTGCCTGGAGATGCTAAGAAATCTCAACACTGGCTTTTCTGCAAAGACATCATCAGATATATCATAAATTACATAACTAATAAAGATTAAAACCAGGGCATCTACACTGTTGATGATATAATTTTAATTCCAAAAAAGAATTAGTAAGTTTACTGCTCACCCTTTTGGGGATCTGAGCCATTAATATTTTAGGGTTCAAAGGTCTCCCATCCCAAGAGCTTTGAACTGGTAGCTTTGCTGACATTGATACAGTATTCATTCAATTTGGCAAAAGAGCAGATTGGGACCTACAGAGCTGTAATTTTAAAAAGCTGCCTCTGTTATATGCTACATGCATTCATGCTAAGTAATTTTGTTTAAAAAAGTAACTCCTGTTCTAAGTGTGTTTAACAGACTTCTCCAAGAGAGCTCTAGGGTAGGTGAGATAAATCTGGCACTGGATTTTGCACCTGCTTTGCCTCTTGCAGTGTATGGGGTCTTCCACTGCCGTTCCTATGAAGGTTTTCAAAAATCTCTGTGAAGATTGCTGCATTTGGACAAAAGGTGCTCTCACCTGATGATGCTCCATTTTAAAGTATTAATGATTTCCTAAAGCTCTCCCATCTGAAGAAAATGTACTACTGCTGCTTCTTGAGACCTAAGGGTTACATTGGTAGGAGTTCATTTAGCCTTTAAGATGAATATTAGCTTTCTGGATTCTTGGCTGAATCTCTGGTAGTGTGAAGTGTGGTGTGGGTGGCTGAATCAGTAGGTGCAGCAGTTCATAAATGGAGTGAAAGGACTTTTTGAAGGTCTTAAATTCAACTCTTGATGAGGATGACAAACTCACAGAAGCTGATTAAATTGTCGGTGATTCATGTGATGACTTAAGGCTCTTTGTGTTTTACAAAAACTTCACTAAGGAAACTTAGTGCCATAGAATTTCCTTGCTTGCTTTTTTTTCTTTTAATTTTTAGTTTGAAAAAGATTCAAAACTTCTAATAAAAACTCACCCCATTGGAGATTAATCCAAAGTTCATTTTTAACAAGGCTAATGTTACCGTACCTTGTATCTGTCTTTCAGTTCCTCCACTTATTTTCAGATAACCTTTCTGTTTGTTTTAGCCCATTTTCCATGTATATCATTGGATGTCTAGCAAGAATAGAGATGATAATTTCCAGAAAACCAGAAAAGAAAACCCCGATGGCTAAGTAGAGAAAAGAGACTCACAGACTCATAGAATCGTCTTGGTAGAAGAGACCTTTAAGATCATGAAGTCCAGCTGTTAACCCAGAGCTACCAGGTCACCACTAAAACATACCCCTAAGCACCACATCTATAAGTCTTTTAAATACCCCCAAGGATGGTGAATCCACCACTTCCTTGGGCAGCCTGATCCAGTGCTTTTACAATCCTTCTGGTGAAGAAGTTTTTCCTGATATCCAACCTAAACCTCTCCTGGCTCAGTTTAGGGCCATTTCCTCTTGTCCTATTACTTGTTACGTAAGAATGCCTCCATTGCAAAGGAGGTTATAATCCTGCACTTCCTGTCTTCCTAGATGTAGTAGTCCCTGGTCAGTGGTAGTGCAGACAGGTAGTTCCAGGCTGGTCAAAGCTTGCAGTGTTGCTTGACTATCTCAGGATGGAGTGGTGAGGGAAACACATCTAGAAGGAAGGTCACTTGGCACACAGGAGAGAGTTGACTGGGCAGGGAATCATTAGGAGCTGTAGGACAGAAATCTGGAGGAAATACGCTGTATTAATTCTACTTGTAAAACTGCTTCTCGGGGTCATAGGTTCGTAGAAAGATTGGTAGGAGCTACTGGAGGCTGTTGGGTCCATCTCTGAAGGCAGGAGATAACAAAGAACAATGAATCCTGGTAGAGGTTTAAATATTCAGTGACCTCCACAGACAATCTACTCTGGTGTTTCACTAGCCTCAGCTTTGGAGGTTTTCATATTATCAAGACTAAATATTTCTTGCTAAAATCTAAGCTTGCTGCTGACTGCTTAGCCTGCCAACTGGGAATATGGTGAACTCTCTTCAAGTGTGCAGAAAGCTGTCTGTCCTAAGAAATAATCTGCATTCACTTCAGTGAGAATTGGATCGAATTCTCAACTTCTGAAGTGTTTCTAATAAATGTATAGTATAGTAGTTGTAATGAGACAACAGCACCCTTCATACCCCATGAAAAGCATTCACGATGCCATATGAAAATTTTAAAAACCTGTTACTTTTTAAAACTTTCTTTTTGAATGAAAAGTATTCAAGTATTCTTGCTGACTTTCTCATAGAAAGGTGTTTTTTCTTTTGGAATTTGTGAGTAAAATCTTTTAATATCTTATAATTTGGCAAGAATGAAAATGTAACTTACATAGAGAAGGTAAATCTTGTTGACTGGTACTGGAAATGTGACTTAAAGAGCGTATTCAAGTATAAAAGTACAGTTAATATATTATAATTATGTGTTAAACTATGGTAGGGCGAAGGACTGGATTAACTAACAATCCTTCTTCTAGTCCAGAACACGGCTGCAGTTTGAATACTTGATATATATAGGACACAACATATGGCCAACTTAAGAGTTGCTTCTGAGTTCATCTGCAAGATGGAATTTTGGAAGGAGATTTTGGCTACTTCATGCTGCTTCAGCATGTTTTTTCCATGTAGTTACAATAACACTGTCTGCAAATGAGTGTATTTTTGCTAGCTCATTATGGAATAATGCAGCCACCCTCAATACAAGCTGTGCATGCTCCTCTGCTAGAGAGGGAGATGTAAAGTCCTGACCTGAAAACTCTCTATAATCCTTTCCTCCAGGCTTGCTTTTTCTGAGCAAAGATGGAAAACTAGACTAAATAAATACTTAACTACTGTGTGCTAACCACAAGGCCTTTCTAACACCAACTAGCTTCATGAGCTGTGTCAGCTGGTTCAGTGCTGGAGTTTTCACTCAACTTCTGTATTCATGAATGCATTAGCTGTGTGAACTAGCAAAGTGATTCATGACGTGGTCTTTGCAGCATGTCTGTGATATCAGTTTGGCTACCTACAAAGAGATGTTGATAGTCATAGAAGACTGGTTCATGGATGTTGGGCTTCAGAGGTCTGATAAACGTGCCTATGATCAGCAATCACTGTTATTTGGTTTTGTGGTGTTGATGCACTGTCAAATGGCTTTATTAGGAGTGCAAAACAAGTTAAGGTAGAATCCTGGTTGTGAAAGGTTTTAATTTAAGATGCAAATAGTAGGAGTCAAGAAGGAAAATGAGGTTTGATATGGGAGATTGAGTCATGAAGCATGCTGTGGTTTTTGGAGGCTGCATTTATTTCGTTATGGTTGGTTGTAATGTACCCAGTCCTAACTGATGTGCATGTCTGTACAGTCTGGAATGTGTTAAACATTTTTGAAGGTATTTATAAAAGGGCAAGTTGAGTTTTGTTGTCGGTGCAGTGTTACCTGTATTAGTGAGTTATTGTACAGTCTTGCAATAAGGGGATTGGTTATTTTAAATATAACACAAAAATGTTTTCATGCTTGCACTTGACTACTTTAAATGTTTATTGTGTATATCAAATGTTCAAGCATAATCAAAGTGTTACAAGATACTTAGAGATTCCTGGCACAAAGTCTTATTAGACTTATATTGAATCTTTAGTTTGCTCTAACCCAAACTATCCATCCCTTAATTAAAAAACTGTGAATCAGTAATGCATAGATAAATTTAAAATTGTTAATGATAACTAATGTTTGGTTGCTGGTGGTTTGTTGAACCTGCTGCTTTTCTTAAGAGACAAGTGTTTTCTGTGGTATCCATTTGTTTTGGAGTAATGTGATTCAGAGCGGGGCTAAATGCAGGTGCAGTCCTTATTTTCTCCAATGGAAATGTCATCCTCCTAACACTGAATTTGATTTTGTCTGATGATGACTGCATTCTGGCAGCACCTTGTGGGTGTGTCAGGCACTTCTGTATTATGTACCATGTACACATGTAACAAAAAAGAAGCTCCTTATTCCTTTTGCTTAGGATTTAAGATTTCAGAGCTTGAAAAGCAAGATTTTTTTGAGTAGCTATGAGTGGTGTTTTTTCTCTCACCACCACCACTGCCATAAACCCTGAAAGCATGTCAGCAGTGTAATCTTTGAATTCAATAGGAAGAGAATATAATAGAGATATTATTGTTAAGGATGAATACCCTGGTAATTGATTTGAGATGGCATTCATATCTGGAGAGTCTTTTGTTTGGATGCTGTTTTGGAATGCTGAGATTTTGAACTTATAATGGAAATAAGATAAAGTACAAGCTATGATGGACAGAGAATGAAGGGCATCATTATGAAAAGAGCAGGAAGAAAGGAGACTTTTGAGGCTTTTGTTTGTTGTGGGAACCTTAATGAGAGAACATGGTTAACAGATGCAAGGCCTCAAAGTCTACGGTCACAGGCACCAGTACAAAATCCTGCAATAAATAATTCTTGCTGAGTAGAGAAGTAGGAACTTGGAAAGCTTAGAAGATGGGCAATACTGGTTGGCAGCAGGCAGTTGCCATGTACATCAGCAGAATTAGGGGAGCTGGAAAAGAAGCTGCTACATAGAGGGAGAGGGGCTCATTGCAGAAGAAAACTGATTTTTTTTCTCTTATTTCTTCTACTTTGGGGTGTGGGAATTTCACAACATAAGAGTTTTCAGGAACTAAGAGCAACTGCTTTCAGTCTGCACCCAAAATAAGTGAAGAACAGCAATGAAATGGGTGACTCAGAGAAACGAATGACTCTAAATCCAGCGACTGATTGGATGGAATGCTTTCTTGAGTCCTAGACATCTGTATCAGACTTCTGAGCCTGTTTTGGTGCTTGCTCTTCCAAATATCTGGTAGCTGAATATTTTCCAATCCATATTTGGAAATAGTTGATTCATTCATAAGGATAATACTTGTGCTGTTTAGGAAATGCAGTAGTTTGCTCACACAGATTTAATTCAAATGATGGTGTAAAACTAGCATTATTTTAATTTCTAAAAGAGTATCAGATCATTTTGAGAACTCTATATGAAAGGACAAGTGATATGAGCTAACTATGAGTAACTCACGTGAAGCATAGAAAATGCTGTTCTTATGTTTGAAAATGTTGATATTTAGTTAGCTATTCCTTGACTTGAAATTTAAAATATTGCTAAGTGATACTTCCTTTTAACGATAAGATGGGGTCTCACACATCACATGAGTTGGAATTCTTCCCAGACAAACCTCTGAACAAGAAATTGGCCACCATATAGTCTGCTCTTTGCTTACTTTACAAACTTGTGTTTCTTGTGAGGTTAAGAACAACTCAGTGTGTGCAGGTGGAATCAGGGTATACTTCAGCAGTGCTGCGAAAGGAATATCAACTTTGAGTGATTGGAACAGGAATATTAAGTCTGATTATGTAGTTGTCTGATAACATTTGTGTGGGGCTTTAGGATGGAGCTGTAGAATAGCCTTGAAGAAAGCCATATTGTTGCTTTTTGGGGTACTGCAGATTGTATGTGCACTTTTGACTCGGGTGTCCTCACAGCTACACCAGTGGGGGAGAGGTTTCTCTGCCAGGTGATGATGAAATCCTGCAATCATCTGCCTGAAAAGCCTGTACTTTTTAAAGGCATTAAACTTACTTTTGTTTCTTAATTCTTTTTAAAGAAGTTATCCATGATCTCTTCCTGAGATTAAAAAATCAACAACAAAACCCTGTAGCCTCCAAAATAAAAATTTAGTAAGGTCCACAGATCTGGAGAGAGAGACTTTCCAAAGCAGAATTGATGGTGGGAAACCCAGTTCCCATCCAGAGTAACTGAGGAAGCTTATGGCAGAGCTGAGAAGAGAATACAGGTATCGCTGCCACAACTATGGGCACATCCTCCCTTTGTTTAGTTTGGGATTTTCAGGTTTTGTCTTCCTTTCCTGTTGCATTTTTGTTGTTTTTCTCCTGGTAGGTTCATGGATTCTGCATGCCACAAAAATACTCAAGAAAAACAGCTTTTATTTCTGTTTTCTTGATGACCTTTAAAAAAGTTTATAAACAGTAAGAATTGAGCTTGTTGCCATAATAATCAACTATTGAATTAATAAAACTAAGCTGGTTGCTAAGGGAAGGCCATGCATAGTTGTGATGTAACTCTGACTGCAGCAGCCCATCTTGTAACAGGAGAGAGGCACTGGGGTCAGGGGGATGTTCTTTTGCAGGAAGGGCTGCTTAAATCTGAATTCAGCTTAGCACTGTTGATTTAAAGTACCTTTCTTTGTTATGGCAACAGAAGGGAACTATCACATGTCTTTTGAAATACCTAATCTTGCTTCCCTCATTGACCTTGTTCTTGATGAACAGGATTAAATATCCTCGTAGGAAATTTGCTGTAGTGAGTGTGATAGAAGTATGTGAAGATGCATATAGCTGCAGAAGTGAAGAGTAATAAACTACTTGTAATACAGAATGAATTAGCCCCTCACCCTTTTCCCTTCGAAATTCACTGTTTCAAAGTAATGGTCCCAAATATAACAGCTTTGATATTGTGAGATCTGAGTCCTCATCCTTGGCTGCTTTGGAGCCTTACGTCAACATAAAAAAATCTTCCATGGTTGTAAAGCTGTAAATCAGCAGCTGCTACATTGCCACTCTTCATGACAGCTGAAGTCACAACAACTTCGGCTCATCCCTGTCATACCCAGAAGGTCTTTCGACCTTTTTTGAGCTGGTGGCAGCTAGTCTGAATGAAATGGACTAGATAACTGGCCTTGCTAGCTGGGCAGTGTCATGACAATGGCCAGAGAATCCGTTTTGGGTGCCTGTACTTTTCCTCAGCATTGTGGTGTGCTTCTTGGCTGCAGCTGGGCCATCAGACCATTGTGTGTTGAACAATTGCAGAACAAAATGGGATTTAAAAAAAACCACAATATGGATTGTCAGCCCAAGGTTACTGCACAATCAGAGTGAATAGTTAACTCATAATGTAAATATTTTTACTTCAGGTGTTTGTAAAAGTAATATAGAGAACAGGATATCTCAGAAGTGTTTAATGAGAGAATTAGGAATGGTTCCCTTGAAGGTCTCTGGGTCTGATCTCCCTTAAGGTAGCAGCTCCTGCGAAACATGAATATTGAGCAGAAGAAAGAAATTATTTAGTTGGTTTCTGGCTCTCATCACAAAATAACAATCACAGAAAAGTGCTAGCTACCATCCTTCTTAGAGAGACCAACAATTACATTGCCATAGAGATTTATCCTCTTGAGCTGCTGTTTTCCTGAGTCAGGGTTAACACTCTTTGGCTGGGCTGCCTGTACTGACAGTGCTTGTATCTACCCTCCCTTTGCAAAGAGCTTTAGACTCCGGAAAGGTTGATCTGCAAATCTGGAGGTCAAACAAAACCTGGAGAACAAATATCACTGGCAGTTTGTTCCATTTATGGTAATAGATGGGTATTAGTGCTACAGTCTTCATCATGCTTAGTCCCAACCTGAGAAACATACACATAGGAAAGGTGAAACACATTCTATTTCAGGGGCAGATGACCTACAGAAAGTGGATTTGTGTAAAAGAGGGTTACGAAATTGCTTGCATAAGCAAGACTTTAGTAGTAGTAGTGGTTTTTTTGTTGTGTTGGTGTTTTTTGGGATTTTTTTGTTACTGTTGAGATTTTAATTTTTTTCATTAGGTTGGTGTGAGTCACTGCTGGTGAGGTTGCAGGAAGGGGTGTGTATTGAAGAAGTGAATGTTAAAGACAAAAGATAAGCTGCATGCTTTCCGGGTTCAGGGAGTATATTTTGGAAGATTTTGGCTCTACAAATAACAAACTGTGAATACAGTTACAATATTTTGATATTGCAAACAAATGGAATTTTATTCTTTTGTGTATGCTATCCATCAGCAGTCCTCAAAGAAATTACTTGTAAATATTTCATGCAGACTTATTATTTTGTTTGTTTTACTGAGATTTGTTTTGTTTGATTTTTTGTTTGTTTGGTTTGTTTGTTCGTTTTTGAATTTTCTTCAGGGTGCTTTGTCAGTACAATGCCCATAAAAAAAAAATCTTGCTGTGGGCTGGTTGACAGCATGGGGCACAGCTGGAAAAGGCATGCTTTGCAAGCTATTTCACTGTCTCAAATATGCTCTGCAGGTAGAAGGCAGATAGCTTCCTGCACTCATTGGATGGCTTCTCTATCCTCCTTGCAGGTGCCCAGATGGTTGGTCACACCGATGTGTCGAGGCAGAAGGGAGGCTCCTCCTTCACATCTCTCTACTTTTTCTTCTTGATCCCAGAGCAGGAGCCATGGCTTCTAGTGCATGTGGTACACCCATGACCTGGCATCTGAGTAGCTCTTCTTCATCTGTACGCATGTATTTAGGGCTTGTTTCTCCCTCCTGCTCATTGCCCTATTGATGATAACAATCTAGCCTTTAAACTGTTTTCCACTTGGCAAAATCGCCCACAACCAACCATTGTTTAGATTAATGCTGACCTTGTAGCTTGTGATGAACCCAAGACCTACGCAAACAGAAAGTGAATAGCCACAGTTGAAAAGTATCTTATCAGATATTTGAAAGAATAATAAACAAGAGGAAGTGGATAGAATAATGCTTTTCAGTGAGACCATATTATAATAGAGCTTCGTGGCCCAGCTTCTGTGATGATAGGTAGGTCCAGGCAAAGGTTACAATGAAGCAATGCGGTTATACTTTCTTTGAGGTAGTTGCAGTAATCCCCTCTGTCACCTGGACTATACTGACAGAAGGATGTCTGCATCATCGTCCTGGAGTTACTGTCTAGCATTACTTCAGAGCCTACTCTGGGCAGTCTGCATGCTACGGCGCACTTTTATTATTAGATGTCTGTCAAATACATTAATGTATTTTATTATATTAATGTAATTTGTATTAATTAATTGTATTAATGTCATTTGACAGCATATTAGCTGAGTATTCCTGGGTTTTTCAGTGCTTGGTTTAGGAATAATTTACAATCTCCCTGTAATTTCAAGGAGCGCGCCTAAGGAAAAAGGGCTTTCAGAGTCAGATTGTCCTCTATTGCTTTTCAGTCCAGGAGCCACATTCAAGCAATTTGGCAGCAAGACCTTCCTGAAGGCTCTTCAGGTCTCAGCAGTAGGTAGCAACCCTATAATACCTAGCTGTGGGGAACACAGGGAGGGCTTAGCCCTTACCTCTGCTGGGACTTCCCTGCCAGTCAGGCAGAGCTGGTCAAAAGTGTGTTTGAGATCTGGGAGGTTGTTGTGCATTTCGTTCTGAACCTGTCATGACGTGTACTGCCTCATGTCTGGTCAGTCAGCCAGAGACAGGTTAGAGACATGGTAGAGAGTGTGTGTGGGAGGATGCATAGAGGATGGGAAAGGACATAGAGTGCCAGCCTATGAGGTTAGGGCTGAGACAGAGAGCTAGAGGTAACTGCAGACATAGCTTGTGCAGTATAGAGGAGCACTGCAGGAGTAAGGCTTGTAAAGGTGAATGGTAGGAACATAGTCTGCGCATCCCCAAATAGGGTATTTCTGCTCATTGCTGAGTGATCTAGGGTTGTGGTGTGGGTTTTTTTGTTTACTTAAAAACATACATATATTAATTGCAGATGGGAATATGCTTTATACATGTAAGTAACTCTTCCATTTTCCTTTATGTTTTTGTCTTGAAGTATCAGGTGACAACCAAGTTGCATAGTGACTAGTGAATCTCTGTGTCCTACGAGATGGATTGAGGAAGTGACCTGGGCAAAACAGCCTTTCTGTTGACAAGCACACTCTCTTCTTTTGGGGTCCTGGGCTCTTTTGTGGGAGGGACCTGCAAGGATGAGTAGTCTGACAGATTGTGTGTGTAATATTGCATAAAACCCATTGGCAATGAGCTAGTTGTTGAAAGAATTACAGTACTTGTCCTGAGGATTGTAAGTGACAAGCAAGAATAAATGTCAGTGGCAGCTTAGTACAGATGGAGAAAGTGAGGATAACAAAACATGCTCTTCAAAACAGATCTGTGTTCAAACCCGCCACTGCTAAAGCGCAAGGTGCTAAAGTTCCCTTTTACATAGCACAAGTTAGGAGTTGAGCATCGTCTAACAGTTTGGCCTGGATTTGATCAATTGCTTAAGTATATTGATGCCAGTGAGACTGCTGAAATTGAACACCCAGGATTGTGATTCACATTCTGGATGTATTATGCCATCTTTCCCTCAGAGATGGGGGGAACCCGTCATCAGGGGCAGGGGTATCTTATTTTATTTTATTTTTAAAAATTTCCTGGGTTTCCTTGGGAGTAGATGGCTGGTATCTATAGAAGCTGTTGTCACAGTGGGAAGTTACCTCATCTACTGCAGTGAGGGTCTCTGCCATGCAGTCCTGCTAGCACAACTTCTTACTGCCATGGGGTTTCTCCCAGCAGCCTGTGGAGAGCTGGCACTTCTGAGAGTGTTCTGAGTAGTGCTTGGTAGCCTAACGCTTTCTGTTTGCTATGAAATAAAGGTGTTTGCAGAATGACCATGCGCTGAAGATGTGGGGTAGGGTGTGGTATGTCAGACTTTTTGCCTAGGGAGAAGGTCTTTCCAAGGCATGTACAGAAAGCCTTAGCTGATGTCAGTGCACCTGGACTGCCACGAACTGCATTCCACAGTGAATAAAGTGGTGGCAGCTCTGCTATCTTCCCCGTGCTCCCTCTGTGGCCTCCTCTGGGCTGCTTCTTGTTTTAAATGGTTGAAACTGCAAAAGCAATCCGAGGCCTAGAATTGATCTAAATGATTTAAACACATCTAAAGCCTTAAGGCCAAACCAAGCTGTAACTATTCATGTGAGTAGTTCTGTTGACGTCAGTGGGTTGGTTTTCTCACTTAAGCGTACTAGATTTGACAGCTAGGTTAGAGGTTATCAAGATTTTAAACCATTTGAGGAAAAATAAAAAAGAAGCCAAACAAGAGGTCTTAATGTCTCTTAAATTGAAGCAGTGCTTTCTGGGGGGACAGCAAGAAGCATCTGGAAATGTAAGCAGAGCAATGTTTCTGCTCTCTAAACTTTTATTTTAGTGGAGTAACTTAAGAAATGCACAGGAACAACACGGTGTGGAAGCTCACACATGTCCTAGAGCCACCCAGGCTTCTGGCTGCTTTTTCTTGAGTAGGACTTGTCAGGGTTTCAGATGCTCAGCTTGCCACTTGCAGCAATCAAGCAAACAAAAGGTGTAGTAAATGCAATGAAGGGGAAAAAATGACACGAGATTACACTGCTATTACAAACTGAAGCTAAAAAAATATAATCTGTTTTAGCTCTCAAATTCTGCAGCCCTTGACTTCCTAAAATCTGAAAAAGGCCTCAGGTGCCCAGATACTTTTCTCATTTGTCCAGCTTTGTCAGTTGACCTGGAAAAGTATTACTTCTTCCTCCAAAATTTGCCCTGCGATACTGTTACACCATTAGGCTGTAATACTGTCACTACTTTAAACTCACTGTTAACTGCTTTAAACTCAGAAGCACTGGTTACGATATACTGTGCAGAGTTTTGACACCATGCACTTTAGAGGGAACATTTTTAAGTTAACCTCTCTGGCAGTTCTCTGCTGTGTGAGGTAGAGTTTTACAAAGCCAGGATTGCGGTGCTGTAAAGCAGAGCAACTTTGGGTTGGTGCAGTACCTAAGTAATCCCAAGAGCACTTTGCAGAGTGGCAAAGTACATGTGAATACAGCGTGTGCGTAGGCAGGAGATAACAAGGAGCTGAGGAGAAGAACGGCTTTGCTGGGGAGGAGGAGGTGGAATGAAGTGGGAGTGGGGCTCCCAGCCCCAGTGCTGAGCCTGTGCAGCATCTTCAGCCATTGCATGGCTGGCCAGGAGGGACAGACAAGGCGCCGAGGTGGCAGCCAGTGCAGGCTGTAGGGAGACAGGGGGCTGTGAACAGGGCAGGAGTGTGTTTGACAGGGCAAGCCTGATTTTGTGCTGGGCTCTGAGTATTTTATTTCCCGTCGTGTCTCTGCCATACCAGTTCGCAAGACATGACTGGCAGCTTTGCCTTGTAATTTATTTGATCACGGTAATTTTTTCGACAGGCTTCCTTGTGATTTTTTAATATATCAAATAGAACTTAATAATAGCCTGCTATTAAGTCCTTTTACTTCTCCCTTGGGATTTACTTATGACTGTTGCCTCTCTTACCCATTTGAGGCTCTGAATCTCTTTTCCAACTGTGAAGAACTTAGCAGTGTGAGTGCACGCATAATATGTAAAAACATGCAACAGAATTGTTGTTACGCTTGGCAATTAATAAATGTCATCATTGAGGGTAATGGAAGGATAAATCAAGGCTTGCTTTATTTCCAGGGGTATTCCTATGAAATTCAGTGGGACAGGCTGTCAGCAGGATGCTTTCCAGAAAGATTTTATTTTTTCTTTTAATTCTAATTTTATTTTCACTCCTCATTTGAAGATGAATTTTTTCATTGGCTTCAGGATCGAGTGACCTCTGAACAGAAGAACCTTGGTAAGACCAAAATTGGAAAAAATAAAATAAATTCTGCGGTATAGCTAATAGCTTTGAAATACCAAAGACAAAAAAGGGATCAAGACTATGTACATTTAATCACAGTAGGGTCAGTGCATCTAAATGGCATCTAATTTTAGACAATTTTGTTCTGTAATGAGGGAAGCCAGAATTCTCTTGTTTTTCTTATTCCCCTGATACTGTTGATGCTGTGTCTTTCACTACCTGTTTTCTATTTCCAGATGTTAGGCCACGTGTTTTTTCTACTCTTTGCTTTCATTGGTATTATCCAAGAAACGCAAAAAAGTACTTGTCTTCTCATTCTCTTCATATGCGATGTTTAAATGGAGATAGTATAAAGCCTGATCTGACTGGTCAGTATTCAAGTGCACAGAGAGTGACTCATACCTCTCCTTATCTCTTATCATCTGCTTGCTACCACTTTGGGGTTTTTTTTAGCCCCAGTGTGATAATTCAGATTTCTCCTCCTTCCTTCCAGCTCAGGTTTTTTCTGTGTGTTCCTGCCAGAAAAGAAACGTGCCAGATACGGGACTGGCTACATTTTGCTGATTTCGGAGTCAGTCAGATACTGGCCTGTGCTAAGCCCTGATAGTATTTGTAGCAGTGTGAGGATAACCTAGCACTCTGTTAAAAACTATGCATGCCAGCAGTAGACTTAGATTGGCAGTTGTGGTATAATTCTGCAAGGAGGGTGTTACAACAGTAATAGGATGGCTGGCAGTAGGAGATGTATCAGTTAAACCCTCTGCCTGTATGTCAGGTGGATAAGGAAAAGGATATTTGAGTGCACCAACCCGTGTCAACAATGAAGGAGATGAGATACAGTGTTTAAATTGTTTTGCTAAAGAACTGACAGCCATTTGCAGAGCAATCGGTCCTTCCTTTGTAGAAAGCTGATACGTGTGGAAGTCCTCAGGTTCTCCAAAGCCAGTTGATTCAGAAGCAGATGATACTGTGCTTTAATCTTACCACTTGAACATATATGGATTGAACAGACTTTCTGATTTAAAAATTTATTTTTAATAAATGGGTAATGTTTTACAGAATATTAGCTCAGGATTATTCCTTTGTCTGCAATGTGAAATTCCTTTAGTCTTTCTACATTTTATCTTTAGTGTCTCTATTTCCTCCTTTGCAGTGGCATTTGTTTTGACCAGTGGGAGGAAACATTGTAGTTGGAGGACTTTGGGGGATGACTGCGTTGAGGTCACACACAACAGCTACATGGTGATGAAGGCTAGACAAGAACTTCCATGGCTTCAGAACAGCATGGCTCTGTAAGGCAACTCACAGGGCAGGAGAATACATTTAACATTTCATTAAGACAGGAAAAAAAAATCTTTCAAGAAAGAGGATTATGTCAAGAACTAATATTCCTGCTATATAAAATAAACTTTAAAAAAGGTAATTTTAATGCTAGATGAAGTAGAAGGCATGGAATAGGCACAGAAGTGTAAATCTAATTCTGAGCACCTGTACAGGGACGGTGCCTTAACTGACGTTCAGAATGTGGCAGTGCTTGGCAATCATGTGGAAATTATTTTGGTGTGCACAAGGGAAGCAATCATTTGGAGGATCACAGCAGTCTGCATCTTTCTTTGAGTTCCAGAAATACTTAATTTGATCTTATTATCCCTTTACTCAAGAAACAGTAATTTAGGTAAAATGCAGATAGTGTTTTAAGTCAGACAGTGTTTTACACTTCCCTGAATTTCCTCAATGATTTTCTGAAACAAATAAAACCTGCAGAAAGCTCTGAAGATAGTCAAATCCAAGTTAATTTTGAACTAGGAAGCTATGAATTTTTTGGGCCCCTTAGGCTATTTCAAGGAATGCCATGCTAGATGTATCTGAATGGCATTTTTCCAGAGCATTGATGAAGTGATTGATGATGCAAAAGCATGGAAGTTAATAAAAAGGGACATGTGAATTTTGTAACCAGTAAAACTATTAAGTAAAGAAAATAAGCTGTGCTACTCTAGTGAAAAGATACAGACAGAAACTTCAGTCCCCTGCTACATGTCATGCCCTGTTCTGTTAATGCAATGAAGACAGGAGGAGGAGAGGGATCACAATTTATAAATAATTTTGGCACTAAGGATAGAAATAAATGACTGGAAGTCTCTGAAAGTTTTTTTCAACTTTCTGAATTTCTGAATACGAACAGAGTGAATGGAACAACTGTTGTGCACCCTTTTTCTTTCCACTAGTTTGTCATTCCCTTTGGATTTTTGTGTCTGAAGAGCTTGCTTGTTGTAGGAACCAGGGAACTGAATCATTACAGGCAGCCCACAGGTCTGGTGACTTCATTTCCTGGGTTATATAAAATCCAAACTTCCTAACAAATGGCTTGCAGGAAGTGTTTACCACATTGCTATAGAACAATTAATGTGCACAGAAACCTGACCAGGTTGAAAAAACAATTACGTGAAGCATTGACGTTAATTTATAAAGACCTTTAAACATGATGGTAGGGTTGCCAGCCAATGAGCAACCAACCTACCTACCTACCTGGGTTCCTAAGCAGAAATACTCAGATGTTAAGGCTAGATTTGTTGTGAAGATTGGAGACCTGCATGGAATAAAAAGCAGTTAAGCCATTATGCCTGGTTTGTTAACATTTTCTCTATTAAGTCATTCACCTGTGTGGAGCAAGAGATCCTATATTTGCATTTGTTACCATAAGATTTCAGTAAGTCTGCTGAGGTCCCTAGAGTTAGTCTGGATTTAAATATTCCAATTAACAGCTGAATTTGTTGTTCTTTGTGGAGAGATGGTCCTCCTGCTGCAGAACTTTACTCTTGTTCTGAGCTACTGGGAGCCCATGAAAATGGAGGACTCCTTGCACTGGCATGGGATATGTCAGGAAATAAGGTTAGCAGAAACAAGAACTTACGGTTAGTCTCTTACTGCATAGAGTTACCAGTAAGCCAGTATTTCCTCATCCTACGTAGTCCACAGGCACTTGGCATCCCTTTTTGCCCTGGAAGTGCAGATTTTCCCTTACTAATCATTCTTTATAATACAAATAGAACAAAAAGCAGGAAAAAACTGTTAACTACATTAAATATGTCGCTTTCAGATCCACCATTTTCTTTTATAAAGACTGCAACCAAAACAAACAACTTATTATGGAGCTGATACTGAAGCCATGTTTGTAAGTCTTGACTTTCCGGACGAGTTTTCTCAGTTACTTTTATGATTGTAAATTTTCATTATGATGGTAAGCTCTTCTTCGTTTAATATTGCAATTTGTACTTTTCAAAAGCCTTTTTACCAACATTCATAAGCAGAACCTTAGCCTAGAGTTTGAAAACTGTGATGCCCAGCACTGCTTTTATGCAGAAGATGAAACAGTTGAGAAATTGGGAAAAGTACATCTGCACATTCAACTGGAAGCGTAGAAAGCAGAAAGCAAATCGGCAAACTACCTAAATGAACTGGCATTTATCTTGTTTCAGAATAGCTTGAACTGAGATGTGAAACAGATAGTGATTTGACTGCTATTTCTTATTCAGCAATGGAAAATTGTTCTCTGAATTATGACTACTGCAGGAGTTCTTGTTTGAAGATGGAGGATGCCCACTTCTGGGGTATTCCCTATGCTGTTTTATCCTTAGATTTTTAAATCAGAGTCGTTAGTGGTGCATAGGACTTGGTAACATTCAGCCAGTTAGGGGTTTGGTGTTACACACCAGTGCTGTGAAAGGGTTACATTTCCCAACTGAGCCACTTAAGTGGTGCACTTACTCCACAAGTTTTCTCCTGGGGAAGTTCCCTGTTAGGCTTATTTGTCAAAAGGTTAGTTGTTTTAAAAATTGCTATTTTGCTTTTAGATTATAATGATCAGATTTCTTGCTATGAAACTGCATCTTTCTTCAGTCTTCAAAGAAATCCTTGCCTGAAGTATTTAGCTTATTTCTTTCCTAATTTCTGTGACACGTTTGGCTATTGAAGGGTCTCTGATGTAGTGCCCTTATAGAAGCCTCTAATGCTTCAATCTTTGCATGCTTCTCATTTGAAGCAGTACTCTTTTTTTTTTTAGACCGTCACCACTGGAATAAGATGTCTTTTTCACTCAGGTTTTCTCAGTTATGAAAGGATTCTGATACTTCATTACTGTTGCAAAATATTGAGACCTCTGGCCAGTAGCACTTGTATAGCTGTTAAATATCATGCTACATTGAATTCTGTGTTAGCACTCAGAAATAGAAATAATGTGATTTTTAAGAGGTGGGGAACAAATGCAACTGAACTTAAAGATAAGCCAATAAATACCTAGGAAATCAAGCTGCTTACAATTAAATGATAACTATAATGACTGTAGGAATCTGGATCTCTGGAAAGAGCATGAATTATTACTATGTGCTGAAACTGTCACTTTGAATTTGAATGTACCCAAATATAGAAGTAGGTGCCTAAGCTTTTATGTCTGAATTTGGAGAGAACTTGATATTTAGAAAATGCTGAGCTCTCATCTTCAGCAACTTTGGCATATCCAAAGCATCTCAGATGGGGCATATAAAATTACCAAATACTTTGAAACTTTTGGCCTTAGAATTTAGATTCTGCTACCCATTTTCTCTCCACTGAGATGCAGCCACTTAGGACACAGGCTGGAAAGGTACAGATAGAGATGTATTCTTCAAGGAATTTGTTGTCAGAATTCATGTTGGTATCTAAATCAGCATACTCAGAATTTTTACTGAAATTTGTAAAGAAAGCATGCTCTTACCATATGTTTCTTGTTAGAGAATGGAAGTGCCTTTTTGCAGTCTGACGCAGTGTTATTTGCATTGTAGGCTTTGCCTATGCAAAAGGACATACATGTAGACCCAGCTCTTGATGCAACAGTAAAAATTATATGTATTCAATGCCTCATTTCTTACATGAATCAACCTTTAGTACTATTAAACTGCTTCTGTGTATTTTTTTAAGAGTGCTTGAACCCTAAGAGATTTCATTCTCCTTGTTCCCCAAGCCTGCCTGTTTTCATGTTAAAACAAATAGCTTCCCTACCCATCTCATCACCCATCAATCCTGAAGAGCAAACTATCAGCTTTAGAAATGCTGTAAACATGGGGACAGTAAGTGGATTTTTTCTTATAATCTTATCTTTGGGAAGGAAGATTTGAATGGAGAGGTGATAAGCAGAAGCAGCTGGAGAATACAGATGTAAAGAAATTAATGGGAAAAAAAGAGCATTTACACTTCCATTAAAATAACAAAACCAAAATCTCAGAGTGTCTGTGTAGGAATATAATGGAAGCAAAGCTGATTTCTTACAATATGGTGATAATACCAGGAAGAGTGATTTCAGCTCTGTTTGATCTGCCACATGGCTTTTGAACCATCTTTTTGGAGTATATATGACAAATTGGCATCATTATAGTGAATCTGCAAAAGGTGGATGTGGTTCTTTGAACTCACTGTGCTTTGTGTGCCCAGGGGACTGGACAGTCCTTAGGTGTCTGTAAATCTGTAGCTAGATTTAAATATGGACTGGGTAGAGTCTATGGGTTGTGAAGTGAATCACCATCTACCTGTTTGCAGCTGCATTCATATTTATTTTCAAGGTAGTTCCTGGAAGTACTCTTTGCTGTGAGGTCCCTGGTTACTAGACAGTTTTCTCACTGTTTCTTTCTCAGATCGCTCTTAAGACTAGGTGACTGTTGGAAACTGAGAGGTTCTGGCTAAAGTGCAGGGATCTGGGTGGGTAAGAAATAATAGTTTGTGAGTGCAAATGAATGCCAACAATATTGTTCCAGTACAAAGTCCATCTTCATTGTCTTTACTCAGCTGCAAAAGTCGCAGCCATCAGCATCAGTGAAACAGTCCTATAATGTAAAGGCCATCATCTTTTGGCATCTCTGTGGCACAGTGATGCTCTCATTATTTGTGCCTTAGGGAGTAGTGGTCCTGCCTGGCCCTGAACATCTGCTGCATCAGCAGAGTGCTGCATTTCAGCAGTAGTGGGAAGGAAATCTCGCCATCAGGTAGTCCTCTGTAAAATGTAAGCAAGTTCTCTTATTTATTATTTTTTTTTAATTCCTTTTTAGTGGCCCAGATTGAATACTATTTTGACTCAGTCGGACCCAATTAACCTGATTATATTTGTACCTGCAAAATCCATCTTTATTGCAAAATAATTTGTTTATTAAATTACTGGTAAATATATATGTGTTCTCGTGCTATGAGATAGCAACTCTGCCTGTCCTTTGAAGAATCCAGCTAGATTAAGACTTCAGCAAGAGTAAAATTCCCCTTCATGTCATTGCCTTGAGGAGTTTTGGTGCAGAAATGCTAGACATCGTGGGTTATAGCTCTCTTGTTCTATAGATACTAATGTAAATGCTATATGCTTCAGTTTGTGTCTTTCTTGGCATGTTTTACCAAAATTATGTTATAAAGAAATAAAAAAACATGGAAAAAAATGTAGTAGAACAGAATAATTTTCTCTGTACACTGGAAGTATTTAATAAAAAAATTATAAAAACTCTTATTCCTGAGTCTGAAAACAAGGACATTGAGTCATGGTATTCAATCTCCTGTTAAAAAAAAAAAAAAAAATCTCTCCAATGCATTTGCACTCTGAAATATACATCTTTTTTTTTAGCAGACTTGTATGAAGTGGCAAGTGTTCTGATAGTCCTGGTATTGCATATACCCATCTACATGGCCCATTTTCTTCTTTGATGTCAATATAGGTTCTGAAGGAGTCAGGGCTTCTCTGTTCTGTTAATTTTTTTGTGTGACTTTGTGTGAAAAGAAATCACTTCTGTTTATATTTCTGCACAATTAGTATAAAACACAGAGGCAGACATGGCTGCATGCTACTGAGACCATCCCTGGGTAAATCCTCCAGTGGGTTTCTGTGGGCTACCCAATCATCCTCTCAGTGCTTTTGGAAAGAAGCAGACCTGCTTTTGCCAGCATATTTTGTGTGTGATGTTGTAGATAAATAAAAGAAAAAGACTTTTGGTTTGCAAATGCTGCTGAACTTTGCAAAAATAACATAGTTAAAATTTGAGTTGGATGAGAGTAAGTAAATGATTTAAAATGAAGAGAACCTTTTTTGATAGTCTGATTTTCTAAGTGAAAGTAACTATGGGCAGATGTGGGAGGTGAACAAAAGCAGGCAGTGAAGGGCACGCTGGGGGAAAAAGTGTTTTTCTTTACCAAGGACTCATCCCCTGGAAATACAAGCTGTCCTCCCAAGGTCTACAGCTCTCTGGCATTTGCAGAGTTGTGACTGCCTGTGAGGAGAACATCCTGGGATTCCCCTCCACGGTGCTGTGAAGTTGTCATTTTTTATGAGCATCACTGTTGCTTCCTGTTTATGGGAAATTTGCGGTGGGAATGAGGTTGTTTTGGGTTATGGTTAAAATGAAGTTAAAGTCCAGAGTCAAGACCTTGTCTGTTTTGGCCATGTCAGCAATCCAGTTGTGTTACTGCAACTCCTCTTTTTCACCTTTCCTCTGGTGCCGCCTTCTGCCAGGAGCTGGATTTCCGTCCCATCAAACAGTGTGAGCCTTGGTAGAGCCAAATCCTGCATGTTATGCTACCCATCTTGTTGGTTTATTCTGTTTGGTGAACCACAACCGATGAGAGTGTTTTTATTTTGTTTATGTAAAATCAGCCTAGGTGTTTTCTGTGACCCAAGGAGGCTGAGCAGCCTGGTTAGTCCCCAAAGGAGAACTCAGCTGGCCTGGGGTCTTTCCTCAATGCTTTCCCACACACCTTTTGTCCCTACCTGCAGGGCTTGCACAGTCTTTCTGTCTCCATCTGTTAGCGCTGGCCTTAGTTTTGCTCAAAGAAAGTTTCATCTTCCTTTGATCCTTATTGCTTTTGGTCCTGTTGAACTGGTTTATTTTATTAACAGTATAAATGAGTTCCTGCTCCTGGTCGGCTGTCCCCTTAGTGTTGGGAGACGGTGTGCACTCTCCTCTTTCCAGTTCCTGTTTTAAAGGGTGAGGAATCACTGACCGAAATGCTTGTTATGGAGAGAAAAGTAGGTCATCTACTGAAGAGTTGCATCTGCTTCTGAAGAATGCCATGTGGCTAGCAAAGATTTTTCTCTTCATCCCCTGAAATGTCCTCATCTCTTCTCCTTTTTAATTTTAGGCGCAGGAATGGCATTAAGCAATAAAATATATCCCTTGTTATCATTAAGAGCATTGCTTCATGGCCTCTTTATAAATCAGTAACAGAGGGTAATGGAGCAGAAGGTTCTCTCTGAGATCTTAATTAATCCAAGCAGAGATATGTGTCTGTGATGTGAGTTGGGATTAGAAATTAGCTCTAAAAACAAAACAGCCTATGCAAAATTGATGTACACTGTTCTAGAAAACAATTCAGTGAATGAGTTCTCATTTGTAATGTGACATTCCTTGAAATAATTGGCCAACACACTCTTTGTCAGAGGATATAGTGAAGACTGAATGAATAATTTTATCACTTAAGGTGAATTTATCATGGTGGCAAGAGGCTGACTAGACTGGTCTTTTATTGAGCCAGAGCCTAGCACATTACTGTGGTCTTATAAAAAGATGTTCTTTTTACTTTTTGAGCTATGCCTTGAAAGGAGAGGCCTCTGATCAGGTTGGGAGGTTCAGTCATGCTCTGAAAGGAGGGAGGGCACCCAGGAAAAAAGTGTAAGAGCATCTATGGGCATCAAAGAAGAGGGAGGCACTGGAGAAATGACAGGCTTCCATGTCAGAAAGTAAACTTCTTCCCTACGCATGCCTGTGGGATTGAGTGTAGATGGGAGGCAGACTGCCTGGCTTGCTTCTGGAAATCTTCCACGTTTTCAGCAGAGTGAAAAGAACATTAGTTTTATTACTATTAAAAAACGCTTCTGCACTTCAGTGTCTGCAAGTGAGTATTACAGTGCTGCTCTGTAGAAGGTTAGCTGAAAGTCAGCAGGTTATGTGCAGTCTGATGCCTTGGGAGGCTTTGTTCTGCACTTGCCTGTGTGATCTCAAAACTGAGTACAAGGGATTAGGAGGTTCCTATGGTCCATAATAGGATACAAGGGGCTTTTACATGGGGTGGGGAGGCTGTGGAAGGGGAAAGTCAAGGCCATGAGGATTGTAAGCAAGGAAGGAGACATAAAAAACTGTGTAAGAGGTCCTGGGGAAAAGAAGGTGATTAATGAGCATTTCCAAAGGGTCCAAGTATAAGGAGTGTCCCTCACTGGGGGCAAGGCATTAGCCTGCTCTGAAAGGGGCAAGGGCTGGGGGGAAGATACTACACAGGGACTAAAGGATAATGGTGGTGACAGAAAGGGAGTGTGGCTCCTGTGTATGCTAAAGTCCCTCAAGAAACTTCTTAAGCAAGATAAATTTTTGTACGGAGTGAATGCTGCCAAAAAATGTATTTTATAAAGTGTTGTTGCTTTTTGTTGTTGTTTTTTCTTTGTTTGTGGTTTAAGATTTTTTGTTTTGTTTTTTACCCTTTTCACCTACTGGTGCTGTGTTGAGGCCGTATACTTGAATCTACCACATCCCCTGATGCTAGTTAGGCAAGATGTCTCGTTTCAGCCAAAATAATAGAGGAAGATGAGAATGATAAGGTGTTCAGTGGTCAGCTGCCCTTGTGAATAACAGGGACACTGAAGACAATGGTGTTTGCCAGGAAGATGCCTTGGATGGGCACTGGTGCTGTAGTACACTTGCTCTGTCCTGGATGTTACCCTGCTAGTTGGGGAAAGCAGCTGGGATCCCTTTGCTCCTCCTGATGGCAGAAGCCTCATATGGTCTGACAATATGTCTGTTGTGTTGCTCTGCCCCAGCTGCAGGAATCAATAGCAAGGCTGCCCAATAGGTACCTCAGAACAGCCCCAACCACCTGGTCTACATACCTGGTACCTCCTCCCATTTCTTCACCCTCCTTCCTACACCCCTTACCTAGGAGGTGGTTCATGAAAGGTGAGACTAAGCAGTTTGCTAAGGTGCCATTCTGAACCTTAGCTTTATGGGGCTGGAGAGTCTGGAGGTGGATGTTCTGGACGTGATTTTGTTATTTTTATAGGTAGATTAGGGAGAGGTAGCTTTCTGACAGACACTCTGTGTACCGTTCCTGTCAATGTTCCTGATTGTGGTGGCACCAGCCAATGCAGTGTATGCAAAGTGTGCCACAGAAAAATGGTCACTGCTCACCAATGTTTTCCTTGCCAGCAATGCTGCGGCAGAAGGGTATTCCGGGCATCTCTGTGGGCTGCAAATAGTCTTTGTCTCCAGCAATTAAGAATTGGATATGATTTTAAGGAATTGTATTGGCATCTGTTACAGAAGAACTTAACCCTTCCAACTCAAGTCTGTATTTGGCATAAAAACTGCTTTGGAATCTTGCAGCTAATAAAATGCAGAGATTAAGAAAGCAAGTCTAAGAAATATCATCTTCTGCATTAAAGAAGGAGGAAATTAAGGAAAGGCATGACCATGCCTCTGGTAGCCACACTGTGTTTGTTATCTGGGGGAACAGGGAGAAATCACAAATCCACAGCTGGGAGCTTGTTGGCTTCCCATGGAAACTGCTTTATCTAGCAGGTCAGCTCCATAATTATTCTTCACTTTTCTTCATATTCTTACTCCTTATGTCTGTTTCTGGGGTCAGAAATCCAGTCTTACTAGGTAATAGAGTGGTTGCTTCCAAAGCATGGATGATGCTCCCCACTCCATCCTCAGGCTTCTCTCTTTTTAGCTCATTAGGGAGCCCTTGCCAATTAGGCCTCCCAAGAATCAGCTAGACAGGAATAAGGCTGGACTGAATGTATCGGATTGATTGCTTGTGACATTTATAGTGCTTGTGAGTAAATGATCATGTTCTTTGGGTAGTTCATAAATTTGTCTAATTCTTCACATAATCCTCTCACACAAAAAAAAAAAAAAAAAAAAAAAAAAAAAAAAAAGGAAAAAACAAAGCAACTAGTCAAAGACACTGTTCCTCAGCAGGAATAAAAAGAATGCAAAATTTTTAGACCAAGCTGTTTTGGAGAGCTGACAAATCCCAAGAGTATTTAATAACACTTTTGAAAATGGAATCCAATGCTCTTTTCTGGTTTTGTTTGGTTTGGTTTTTTTATTCCTTTCAGACATTTTCCTGTTGTGTTTCCCCTTCCCCCTCTATCTGACAAATTACATGACAAAAACTCAGGAGGGATGAGTTAAATGGTGGGAAGGATTAGCTCCAGCTTTATTAAGAAATAGCTCTTCCTCAGTAACATCCGTGTCCAAAGGGAGAAAAAATGATAAGACTTTTTGGGAACCTGTACCCATTGCTAGCCTTGTTAATTATTATTAATTAATTACTACACTTTGACACCAGCTATAACTGAATTGTATGAGCACAACAGAGTGTAAGGCTAAAAGAAGCAGCAAAATTTACTGGAATGGTGGAGTAGTGTGTTAGAGCCCTTCACCTCCTCTGTACATGTGTCCCAGGCTGGTGTCCCTGACATCCTTCCATCAGAGAAGCATGTCACTTAAACCAGGTGCATGAGGGACAGCTGGTTTGATGCCTTACAAAATGTATCTACCCCTCTTTAAGGTTTGGAAGTGAACTGATGTCCTGGCCTACCTTTGCCAGTGATGTGTCAAGTGACATGAAGGAATAGGTGTGGAGATGTCCCTTCTGAGCTCTGTGCCCTTACCCCAGTAGCTGCTTTGGAAGATGGGAGACACAAGCTGTGTGAGATTTGTGTTATTACAGCAAAGGGTAGGCATCCTGCTCCCCCTGCCCTTCCAGCTTCCTGCCCCAAGCTCTTGCAGTGTATTTCTGGTGTGAAGATCATTCCTGCGTCATAGCTGTCCTCTTCCCTTATTTTTTTCTACCCTAATTCATCTTGTTCCACTGTGTCAGGCTTGCCTAGTAGTAAAATAAAGCAATGGTTTATTAAATAAGGCCCATAAAATAAAGCTATGGTTTATTAATTAAAGCCCCAGACAAAGTTATTAGCATTTAGAGAGCTGATTACTATAAGCAGAGCAAACTGTATGTGGTTATAGCCTTTGTTTAAAGTGAGGTGCTTGCCTACCTGTCTCAGTGCATCTCACTCAAAGGCTGTGTAGCACGTACTAACTTGAGGTAGATGACCTCATGTCTTCCCACATGAGATAAATTCTTCAATTTCTGGGGGAATTCAATTTCCCTTATAATGTTTCTGATCTTGTTTTAAATAACAGGCCAGTAGCAAATCACTTTGCCAAGACCTGCTGCTCCTATCCTTACAGTCAGTCTCTGGGTCATCCTCTCCTCTGCATGAGGAAGGGTTTTAGGAGAGAGTATTAGTAGCTCCAGTTTGTACTCCTGCATGCACCTGTTCACCCATGTTGTCTCCTACACACTTCTGGGGGAAAATGGCATGTTTCTACATGCTTTGTGCAGGGCAAGAGGACAGGATGGGCAGGGAGGCTTCCCTGAGAGACAGACATAACTGTAACAATGGTGGTGGCTACATGCTGATGGTGGGCAACTCCTCAGAAAAAGGAGTAGTCCTTGTCTTTCTCACATCTGATTCACCCCACGGACATGGCAGACTTACCCTCCCTGCTCTGTGCTAGTGAGGGGGTGGCCACCATTCCCTTCCCTCCCACCTGAAAGGGCTGAGCGACTGAGTGAGACAAAGGCTGATCATTTTCCTGTCTCAGGTGGCCACCATGAGTAGGGTTGGGACTCATCCATCCACTGTACCCTGTCAGAGGTTGTGTTGCCTTCTGTTGCCAGCCCTGATACAACTGCCAAAGTCCTGTAGGCTGCCATCTAGGAGAACCTGTGTGGGGATATATGCAAGATGAGTGGAAGAGAAAGGTTTGCTGGATGTGGTAAGGGAGGGGCATTCAATAAGTGTCTGTTTTAGAAGGTGGTGAGTTGTTTAGTTCCATGTGTTGCAAACAGAAGCAAGAAATGTTAAGATCAGTAGTATAGCCTTTCATGACCATCAGTAGTCATATGCTGGCATCTGGCTAGAAAATGTTTTCAGAAGAGCATGATTGAAACTTGGGGTTGCTCATCACAAGCTAAAGCTCCAAATACTATATCAGTAGCTGCTGGTATAGGGAAAGGAAATCTGACTTTTATAAATAGAGTTTTAATCTGTCTGTGTCCCTTTAACAGACAATGAAGTATCTAAGGAGGAAGATGTAAAGCTTCTTGAGAACTTGTACTAAATAAATTACCAGGACTAAAAGTTACCCATATAAATCTAAGGCTTTTGGAACAAATAGCATGGAATCACAAAAATAATGAGTTGTGGTCTTTACCTCAATCCTGGTGAAATCCAGAGAAGTCTCTGCATGCATCTTCAGATGGAGGTTGACATCCCAAGCATGTAATGAATAGACTTGTCCCAAGCATGTAATGAATAGACTTGTTGGTTTCTTTAAATGACCGGTCAGCCTTAGGAATAACTTTTGTATTTTAGCAAGTTATGACTAGGTGTTTGTGGCGAGAGGAAGTTGTTGTTGTCATGCCTGTTACTGAGTGCTTGCTGAGGCACTTCAGAGCATAATTAGAGAGAGGAAAGGCCAGTGTAAGGTCCTGGAGGACCAGTTCTTGGCCAAGTACCTCCATTTTTTAAGACCTTTTTGGTGTAGCCCTTTGTAAGAAACTTTGAAAGTAAATACAGAGCTACTAGGCAAGGAGCATTTAGCCTGAACAGATGAGGTAAGATTTGGAAGTGCATGTATCTGCTGTGCCAAACAAGGGGCATGCTCTGAAGCCACAGAATAAACGAATGATGACTGGCAGCAACTCAGAGCAGAGCAAAGTTAAGAGGGGACTTGTAGTCAGAAGAAGTTGGTACTTGAACCAAGAGCATTGTAGGGATTTGAAGGATTTAGAAAAGGGAGTGGAAAATAAGTTGGGAACTGGCCTGAAGCCCTATGAAATCAGTGGGAAGACTTTCCTCAGGCTTCAGGTCAAAGCTTGAGTGTAGAGGATGAAGAGCACCTGAAGGGTTGCAAACACCAGTGCTGATGGGGAGAAGAGGAGGAGGGTGAAGGGCACTGAAGGTACAGAGAGAAGTAGGTGACTTCATATTATGTGAAAAAAACCACAAAGGTCTAGAGGTTCCCATTAATCTTCATGGATTCTTCCAAACACTTGGGACTTCTTATGGCTAACATGGTGAAAGTACTTGGGGAAACCACAGTAACCACTGGAGTTGCTAGGATACTCAGTTATCTTAAAGAGGGGATTAAAATTCAACTAGAAGGTGTAAGCCTACATGGTATAGAATTGAGGGTGGGCTGGATTAATATGTCAAAGGTTGCCATCTCTTCCAGTGGCAGCAATTGGAAAAGATGTAATAAAAGCAGTCACAGGAGGAGGCAGGATCAATGTGTAAGAGATTTTAAAGAAGAAAGGTTACAGGAGACAGGCCTGAGGCTTTCTGAACTGTGAAGGAGATCAGGATCTAAAAATACTTAAAAAAAAACCCAAACCTGTGAAGGGAATAGTGAAACATGTTCATTTCCTTCTGCTTTTCCTGTTGAAAGAAAAAAAAAAAAAAAGATTACACAGTCCACACTATAAAGTTGGTATAGTAAATGTAGAGATAATCAAAGGATATACTTCCTTTCCCAACACCTCGTCAACTGCTGCAGCCTGCAGTCACAAGAGGTGGAGACATGTGCAATAAAGATGTGGACTTATTGCTGAAAGGAGGACAATTTTGCAGCAGAACACAATGTTTTTAGTGTAGCACCTGAAAAAATAAGTGGTGGCGTTGCTCACAAATGGGTACTGGGAAGTAGCTCACGTACAACCCATGTACAGCCCTGCACAATTAGCTGGCTACTTACCTCTTTCCATTTGTCACTCCTGGTCACACGCATCATTTCTCTTGTGCTTTTAGAGATAGCTATGGTGGTGCTGGCCCAGCAGCCCCAGCGGACCACTCATCTAATCTGCTGTGGCAGTTCCTATTCTATGTAGGCCACAGCAGAGCAAATTAAAATTTTGGTGTCTTCATCCTCTTCGGCAAATGGCTCCTTTCTGTAGTCCTGCTTTAATTTATATCAGCATCCACCTTTTATTAACCACATGGGTCTGTCCCTCATCTTTGGCCTTGTAGTGAGTCCAGGAGCTGTTTTCTTGCAAATGGCAAGTGCATTTTCAAGGCCTAGGCTTTAAATTGCTGTTCTGCAAAAAAAAGCCAAACCAAACCAAAAAAGCCCCCCACAGCCCCCAAGAAAAACACACAAAAAAACCCCCCAACCAAACAAAAAAGTGAAAAAAAAAAATTCCTCTCACGCCCTTGACATGAAAATAACAATGTGAACAATGGGAGCTGGCTGGAGCCAGCCTGACGCTGGAGTGCGCCGCGTGGAAGGAGGTTGAAGAGGAAAAAAAAAAACAAAACCCACATACCGTGGAGGGAGGATGTTCAGCAGACTATTTGCATCAGAGTTGGAGAACCCACACAATAAAAATGAAAGTGCAGAGTGCAGACCAGCTGCCTGCGATAAGATCACATTGTTGGAAAGGGGAGAAACGTACTGTCTCCATGCTAGCTGGGCAGGCAGCAGAAGTACACCACGAAACAAACGGTGGGATCGCAGATGTGGCCCTTCTTCCCTGGGTGCTGACATATCGAGCCATTTTGATTGATTTTTGTGTGTCACGGTATGCCACAACCAACCTGGGTGAATTACAGCAGATGGTGTAGCATGCAGGGGAATTGTGCAGAGTGTGGATATGAAGGGGAGCTAAAAATCAATCATTTTTAACAAGTAAATGCAACTTTGTGCAGTTCCCCAGCAGTGGTAGGGCCGTAACTGATGAGGTGGCTTTATTGCAGCTGTTTGTGGGTGCGTTTGGCCTCAAATGGAGAGGAAAGAAGGCTCCGCTGTGGCTTGAACAGAGCTCTTGTTTGTTCTCTGTGCAGCTCTGGGATTTGGTTCCTGGCATCTGTGGCAAATCATCTTATTTACCACCTCCAGTGACCAATTCAGATGTCTACAGAAATGGCAGTTTCAAAAATTCACAGATGCTATTAGAGATAATGGGCTAGCTGGATTTTTTAATCATATAGTTAACATAAACTTTGATAGTACTGCATTGTTGGGTTCAAAGTCTCTCGCCTGATTTTTAACTCTTGTTTCTTTTAATGAAAATTACTAAAAATAATAATAAAGAAAAAAATCCCAAAACCTCTAAGCTACCTTCCTCAAACATTACATAAGGTTGTGGGCCTGAATTCTGTTTGCATTTATTTTGGTCTGAGTTCCTAGGTGATTGCCACACCAAAATAAATGAGCCCATGTCATCATTTTAAGATGATCATTTTAGCCAAGTATACCAACAATGTCCCTTTGCAAAAACAAAACAACAAAACGGGCCTCATTCCTTAGTCTGTGTCTTTCTTAATTGCAGACAGACTGAGTCACATTTTTAAGGGAATTTGTCTGTAGGAATCAATACTAAATTTTAACGCTGTTTTCTCAGATTCCTTATGTATCAAGAGGGCTGGTAAATACAGATTTTCCCAGTTTCTTTTCTTCATTCAGTAATACATCTAAGAAATACAAGCCACCTTTAGAGGACACATCCTTTACCTTTTGCCTTTGTTCTAATGTTCATGCTGAAATAACTTTATTCTTTTGATTTAACATTAATCATCTACTAAAACAAGATCTTCTTTGCTCATGTTGATGAGAAATGAGGCCATCAAGCTAAGCCAGGATTGTCCAGCGTCTTGTATTGCTGGCCTATTTTCTTAGTTTAACTTCATGCTCTGCGGATGACTTTCTGAGCCTTCTATACTACTACTGTACTCAGCAGTAAAAAGTGATGCCTGTGTTACTGCCAAGGAGAAGTGGAGGGTTTATTGCAGTGCCTGCCAGCCATTTCTCTCCACCCTCATGTGTACAGGTGCTAGCATGAAACAGAGCTTTCACCTCCAGTGCTCTCATCTTCTTTGTCCTTCAGGGCTCCTTCTTGTCTGCCACAAATTCACAGCTTCTTAAAACCATTAGCAGAGAGTTTTTAGGATGATGTGCCCAAATACCACAATACCAGCTTTATGTCTTTTCTGATGTAAAGTGTGGACAGGACCTTCTCTTTATTGTCTTCTCCACACTCACTCCTAGGCATGAAGAATACCTGATGTAGGGAGACCCAGCCTAAACTGGGGCAACTGGGGAACTTCATCACAGTGTTGTGCTGTGTAATTGTTCCTTAGCAAAAGTTTCCTAAGCTAGCCCACAAACAAGGGGATTCTTCTGCATCCTTTGTGAACACTGAGATGGTGTTGCCAGAAGAGAATACCTTTGTCTGTAATGGGACACCAGGCTGTGCCCCGTGGCTTTTGTGGACCTGGCCTCCCAGTATAAATGTGCATATCTAGAGGTAAATTCCACACACTCTAGCATGGCTTTGTCAAGGGAACTGGCTCATACCTTTTGTACCAGTGTGCGAAGACATTCGTGATGTTCTTTCCTATGTTGCTACCTTGTTAAATAAAAAGGTCCCATTTTAACTTTTTTTCTGGTCATCAAAGGCATATGACGGGACTGGCCCTGCGGTTTAGCACCACAGGCACTGGTGGTGGCGGCTGTGTGGAGCTGTAGAGGTTTGTGAATGCAAATTATGGTCAGGATTATTGCAGGAACTGTATGTGCAGATTGGGCCTCTTTAGCAGAACAGTTTAAAAATGTCTTTCCTGTGTGCAGAATTAAATGCAAGATGTCAGATTACAGATGTGGGTCCTGTGCTCATGTTTAGTTCTTGTTGGTTTTTTTTGTGGTTGTTTTTTCAATTTTTATGAGCTGTTGAGGTATTATTAAGGTACACCTACAAGTAAAGATAGATCTGTGAGAGCTGAGTAAACCCACAAGTATAGTGGCTAGAAGAGAGACGATGAAATTAAGTTTCAGATTGCTATTTGTTCAGTGTAAAAATATGAGCATATTATTTAACCTTTCAGTGTCTTTATAATTCCTTCTCTTTAAAACAGACTTTGTGGAATTTGGTTCTGGAAGGATCTTTTGCTTTTTGGATAAAGGTGTTACAGAAGGGAAGAGCACCTCTTCAGGTCCCTGTGAACTTAGCTCTGCCAGGTCAGCCTTTGCTCAGGGAGACTGATGGTCTTTGCCAATTATATCAATGTTGGGGACAAAAAGGGCCCTAACTAACTAGTCTTTGGGTAATGGGTGGGGATTGTGGTCTGCAGATAAATTAGGATGCTTACTGACACTTGAACTTAAGTAGGTACACCTTGTAGAAGAGCATTACTGAAACTGTGTTTCCTGGTGTTTTAGAGTGTATAACCTTCCACACTCAGCATCTCTAGAAAGTTGACTAATTTTGGTTATTTCTATCTGTGCTTTTAAAAAAGTAGGCTTTCATGGAAGGTGAACCTTTACAATCTATACGTGAACAGATTTTTCTGAGCTGTGCACAAAATCCCCTCTATTCTGTAGGATGAAGAAAAATAGTAAAAACTTGCATCGTGACCTATAAAATAGTGTATGTTCTTAGAAAGTCTGTTCAACTGTTTTTCTCCTTCCTAAAGATAAACTTCCATAATCCTTTTCTATATATACATGGATTTATTCTTCATTATTATTTGTATTGAAAGAATTGTGTTTTAAGAACTGCTCAATCCACAGGGCTTAAACGAAGAATTAATGTCTGAATTGTCATCCTAATGCAATTTTTAGGCTGAAAATCCTTCTGGTATGGGATGCTTATAGCCTAAAAGATTTCTGCTATATAAGGAAATGGATTTTTATTTGACTTTCTCAACCATGGTCTATGTGCATGAGAGAGGAGCATCCAAATTCAGACTAAGAATAGAAACTTTCTAACTGCACTAATAAGTTTCTACCATAGCTCTGTAACTAGTAGTCAGTGGTACAGTCTGTGTGATTACTTCTCTCCGCTTTCATGAAGGTTGGAGGTCACAGGTGTATTTTCTCAGTCATTTTAATGTATCAGGGTCTTCTTGTTTTGAAGTCCATGGTTATAGCTGTTTGGATGTGGGCTTTGCTCTGTCTTCCTTGTGGTTGTTCCTCCCATTGTGTTGGCTTTCTGAACTTGGGTGGTGAAAGCAACAGTAAGGCTCTTGCCTTAGGGTACTATCAGTCCCAGGACTCCTGAAATCCTACTCCTTGTTTCAGCATCCCATGGCTTCCAAAGTGAGGGGCAGGTCTAGTTGCTGGAGACCAAGCTGACAGGTAATGTGTGCAGCAAAAATTCCCAGTCCTTCGTGTGTTTCCTTTCAGCACAGTGGGATGTGCCAGGGTCTGCGCACAGTTGTATCAAAATCAGCTCATGAGCTCCCTGGCGCAAGCAGCTACGCAGAGTGGTGGGATCCAGCCTTCTGAGATCAATTTCTCTGGTGTCAAGGGGGTGGCTAGTGGCTCTTGAGTCATCTCTGAGTAAGTGGCATGTAAAGTGGAATGGGGTGGGAGCAGCCAGGCTGAGTCTGGCCCTCTGGCTTCAGCAGCTGTCTAACTCTGATGTCGGCTGATTTTCTGGGGTAAGAGTGATCTGTAGCTGCCTTCCCTTAGGGCTGTATCCGCAGAAGGGGTAATACTGCTACAGGGACTTATTTAACGAGGCAGTATTTAGCTTATTTGCATTTTGCTCATGCTTGAGAGCAGAGACTTGTTTCTGGGAAATTAAACTAGTTGTGCCACGTATTGACCCACACATTATACCTTCCTGGTCCAGGGAAGCGAGGTGTAACTCCACTTTCCCTGCAGCGCACCCTCCCTCCCCACTGACTGGGAAACACTGAGACAGTGTGCAAAGTGCTTTGGTGGCCCAAGGCACAGTACAGAGGTGCAGTGCCATGATGAGTTGCCTGTGAGCCAACCCCTGCCTGTGGGAGCCTGCCAAACCTCTTCTCGCTTGGTAATGAAGCACAACAGGCTGCTTCACACATCCGCTGAGATGCATTTCTTGTACTTGCAATGCTTTGCATTGATTCCTCTCTCTGAGATCTGATTTTGCTTTTCACTATAAGTTGTCAGTGAATCCCATGGCACTGGGGGATTTCGGCAATTTTAAACCCAGCGACGGGAGACTCAGACCTACAGATCTGTGGCTCATGTGAATATGATGGTTGGGTCCACGTGCAGTTCTCTAGAGCAGGTATTACCATTGCACATAGAGGATACTTAAAAGCAAACGAGCTACAAGTGCTATGAACAGCTTTTACCTCTCCCTTTTCCCCAATAATGTCCATCTCTGCCTGTCTGTGGGCCACTGGCCAGAGAGATTTAGTGAGGAAGTTGCAGGACATGAACAAAAAGGAACAGAATGAGCACCCCATACTGCAGTTGCTTTTGGATGCTGTTGACTGGTTTTCCCTGAGAGGGGGGCTGTGCTGCCCTTACCTCCAGCTGCCACGAGACCATTTGGGGTGACGGAGTGATGGTGGTGGCATGGTGTAATGTGGTGTGCCCCTCATGATGACAGGGAGCTACAGATCCTCCCTAGCCTTCATAGAATCGTAGAATGTTTTGGGTTGGAAGAGACATTTAAAGGTCATCTAGTCCAAGCCCCTGCAGTGAACTGGGACATCTTAAACTAGATCAGGTTGCTCAGAGTCCTGTCCAATCTGACCTTGAATGTTTCCAGATATTCCTCTCCCCACAGTTTCCTCTGGGCCACTGCATACTGGCAATGGGGCTGCTGTGACTTCAGGCAGGAAAGAGGAGGCATCTAATTGAGCTCTGCAAACCCTGACCTGCATCATTGGCATGGGGTAACCCAGAAACCCCCCCATCAACATTTCTCTTCTTGTGCTGTAAAGTGCACAGCTTTTGAACTGCTGTGGGAGACTACAAATTCATCAGCTGGAAATATCTCCAGAAAAGTATTTTCTTATTTTCTCTTTATTGAATTTGGCTCATTGTGGTGACATGTATTGAAACCTAAATGATTCTATGACTCTGTGAGACTATTAGTTGTGCATCTTCCTGGTACATACCACATCTTCCCTCCTACATGTAGAACGCACAAAAGCTCCCCATCAGTTGGCTTCACATGTGGTAGACTCACAGCGCCTCAAGTTATAGGGTGATACCTACAAATAGAAGAGTTTAAATGGAGCCACAGGCAAAGCTAGGCCCTGTGGACAGAGTGTGTGTAATAGGATTGGAAATGGGTTCCTGTCATTTTGCTCTGGAGTACCTCAGCTCTGTGACAGCAGTATTATTGAAGCTCAAGGACAAGAAAGGTGCCCCATGAGTTTACCTGCTTTGGCCTACAGCAAGTGCAGGTGAAAGTTTGTTGTGCCAGTGGCTCTTGGCACTGTGTATATAATATATACTGATCAAGGAAGTGCAATACAACAATGGCAAGCATTTAACACTCAAGTCCTTCTGCTGAAAAGTTAAGTGCCTGGAAGTAAATTTAATTCCCATTTAGTCAATTCCTTAAATTTATTACCAGAGGCAGTAGGAGCTTGTTCACATAGGGAAATTTTGCCAGTTGTACTCATGTAATTATAATAGGATCATTAGAAACGTCATTCCTTGCATGATGATGCTTTTATTCCAGTGTAATGGTGACTACCTGACAGAGCTTATACACCTTAAAATGACAAAATTAAATGAAGATTTCTCTTTTCACTCCCGAAAGTCACACTGGAATATCTCTACCTAGCTTGACTGTCAGTTTTATGCTGCTATAACTTTTCTGGGTGGCACAGATAGAGGTGCCCAGTAAAACAGTCTCCATGATAAAATGATAATACTGAGAATGGGAGCATTTAACTATTGGTCTGAAATTTGGGGGTTTCCCCCACCTCAGCCACAGATTCTTCTCCTGCCTTTGAAGGGACCATCGCTTAATTTGCCTATGTATATTCATTTGCCCTTTTCTAACAGCCAGAAAAAACTTTTTTTCAAGTTTCCCAGAGTAGTGCCAGGTTTGAGCCATTAAACTTCAGATCCATGAATGGAATGCACTATTAGCTTTACTACTTGATTGTATTATATTATTATTTTTATTACTGTGGTGGTTCTTTAACAAACACAATACTTTATAGTCTCTATCCAAAAGAAATCTTGTTTCACAGAAAAAGAATCATATGCTGTAGTTGCAAGCAGGGTTGATACTTATCATCAGGCTGTTGCTAATTTTCTGCTGGCATCCAGAATCTCAGAGGCATCCCCTAATGTTACTGCCTGTTACTGGGAGCAGTAGTGAAGAGTGACTGCAACAGCAAGAACAGCATCTCTGAATGGGCTCCTACACTGTCTCCACATGGATCCACAGGCAGCAGCTCTTGCAATAATAAAGACTGCTTCCTTGTGGAGGAATTGTGTCTCTGGGGAAGGTCAGGCATGGTCTGCGTCTTGGTAGATTCTCAGATGTCCTAGTAAGGGTTGTTCTTGGAGGATATGTTTGCTCTCAGGGAAGGTACTAATAGGATGGTAGCCTAGCTTTCCTCCTGCTTCATTGTGCAGAGGCCTCCTGGATCATGTCTGGAATTGGGTTTTAATAAAGCAAAGTTTTCTCCACCCCTGTGGAGAAATGCCCCTTTTGTTTAAGCAGGACTGTAATTTGGACAATCTGGAGTAATCTAAGGCCACTTTAAATTCTCTTTCACTTATATTGGTGTAACTTAATGGTCTTCTGTGGAGTCCCTTATCATTTACGCTGATGTAAATGAGAGATATACTTTGCTGACCGGGAGGAGACAAAGTTAAACACAATGTTAGTGTTGCCTCTTCCTTCCTATCCCCATTTCCCTGTGGTTATCCTGTTAAGCAATTCAGAGTAACTCCTTTTCTTTGACTCTCTTCTCTCACCCATTTTACAGCCTTTGCATTGCCTCCTTTTAATAGTCCAGATGCCCTTGTGAAGGGCCTATTAGAAACACCTACATTTGATAGCTGTATCATTTGAACTTATCTGGGCTTCTATTTAATCTCTGCTCATGGTATGTCATGATGAGGAATAATGTGGGAGAAGATGACGTGTCTCTTATTCTGTAGCATCAATCTCTTCATTCTTCTATTATAGAATGAAACAAGGATAACAAAGTTTAGATCTTGTCTCTTTTGATTGCTTAATTCATTTTATAGCTGTGTATTTGTAATGTAGTTTTGCCAGGTATATCTGTGAGAGGAACTCTGACCCAGTTCTTCTCCACATGGGCAGAATATTGAATATTCTTACGGATGCACTCCCTTTATAATGGATTTTTTTTGTTCTTGCAATTCATTTTATTGTCTGTTAAGTTCTTTGTGAGCAAGGTGACGTTAACAGGATCACAGTCAGCAAGTACAATGGAGAATGGTGAATATGGTGCAATGCGGTTCATTGTAAAGCAGGTTTCAGAGGTGTTCTGTCTTAAGGCCACATATTTGTTCCTCAAGTACCTGTAATCACATCGTAGAGGAAAATGGTTTTACTATATGTGTTAAAATAGTGAGTTCTGTTTCTAAGCACATTAGGAGTTATGTAGCTGTGCTTAGTTTTTTAATGCAAGATATACATTTCAGACATCCCAGGTTGCCCCCTGACATTAACAAATCACTAATGTAATGGCTATGAAAAATTTTCGATTTACTGTCATTTTCACATTGCTGAGCATCTTTTCTGCAGTTACCAAATAATATAATTTTCCTTCTTGGACTCAGACAGTTGAGCAAAATTTCAAGGCAAAGCAAGCTGTACTAATGAGGACAAGCAAATGATGGTGTGAGTTGTGTATCTGTGACACTGCCCTGCATGTCAGTGAAGAATATGCAAAATCCTGTATGCCTGCACTGGGGGTGTGTGTATGGGAGGGAAGGGGAGGTGTGGGGGGGATGGATGCAACAGGACAGGTCCTCAAATAGATGCTATTTACTTGGAAAACAAAATGCTGCCTGGGGGGTAGGGTCTGTGAGCTCAGTGCTTAGTCATGCTGTGCTCCCTCTGCTTGCCTGCCTCTGTGAGGGTTTGCTTTGGCTTGTTTGTGTTTTGTTGGTTTTTTTTTTTCTTTCTCTCAGTATTTTTGGTCATTTGTACATCCTTCTCTTACTGCAACAGTTACTGAAAGATCTTTTTTCCTTCACATGTATAGTATGTCTGTTTACATGGGATGATCTGTGTCCATGTTTAAAGAGGAGGTTGCCTTTATTTCTGACACATTCCAGAAATTAAGCTAATTATGTTGGGATTTTAATGCATTTTCTACATGCTGGATTGCTGTTAGACTCATTACATTTCAAAGAGATTTAATACAATCCGTTACAACATTAAGTAATTACTCATCTATTGTTGCAGTAAGTAAACTTGAACATAGTGATGCTTAAAAAGCACATGTTCATAGTGCAGGAGATATGGAAATTTCAAAAATACCACTTTACATTTCTTTTCTCACTATTTTTAATGGGTAGCAGAGTTTCCATCCTTGTCTGTAGCTTCCATTGATCTCTGCTTATTTTTTCATTAATGTACTCATCACTTCCTTGCTGGATGTCTTTCTATAATAGTATGCCTATGTGATGGTTATTACCATTGTTTGCTGGTGCCCTCTGTACATATTACTGCTGCTTTTTCCTACTGTGTCTCATTAGTAACACCAAGGGGTCTTTTGGGTTGTTATGTATGATAAGGCCATCACTGAAGAATTCATTTCATGCTTTCCCTATATACATGTTATGTACTGGCTGTGAGAAACATTTTAAGTAGCTTAGTCTTTATTGTGTATTTCACTGTTTCTATTAGACACAGTCTCTGTTCAGAGAAAAGAAGCATTAAGAAAACTAAATTTTAGCTAAGAGTTTGGGGTTCAGAAAGCAGAACACAATGTCCCCAAAATTGCAGCACACTTCCCTCCCTCCCTACCCTGCTGCTGTGCAGAAAAGCATTAAATGACTCTTCTGCCCTGTACAGTGACTGCCTGCCTCTTTAATCCCAAACATGGGGTTTTCTGTTTGGTGCCTGTTTTAAACCAGACACTAACCAGATGTGGACTATCACTGTTTCAGCAGGCTGTAAAACAAAAAGAAAGAAAAAGAATTTTGTGCAAGTGGAAAAGTTTTGTTGGTCATATTAAACTTGGTGTCAACACTAACCGATACCATGCTATAGTTCTCTGGATATAACTCCTCTCCATTCAGTTTGGGTGAGCTTTAAAAACCCAAGTTCTTATGGGGGTGGTTTTGCTTCCCTGTTGCATCTGTGATCACTAAAACACAGAAAACTGCAGTGACTGGTCCAAAATCACTGTTGGGAACAGAACACGACATGTTTTGACCTTAGAAATACTAGTTTCTACAGGACAGTTTTGCCAGACTGAGGCTTGTCTCTTGTGTTCTTGATACATGTATTGCCATTTTGCTTGCTTTATCCAAGATCAGTATTTTTAATGTTGTAACAAGCCTAACATAACATCGGGGTTAAAACCTGATGGTGCTGACACAAATGAGATTTTTGTCATTGACATTTGAAAGAGGCTGAAATCTCTCTGTTAAAATCTGTATACACTTGAATGCTGTTCTAACCAGTCTGAAGATGATTTATTGTTCAAAGAAACTGTGTGGCCTATCTCACAAGTTTTATTTTTCACAGAGGTGATCCTATGCAGACCTGTGGTCACAGTACTGACACTGTGCGGAAGGAAACCTAGTAGTACAGCATTTGGCAATTTGCAAAGTAATGTGGCATATTTGTTTAACGTGACAGTCAGCGTGTTTGTAGAATGACTGGATTTTCCCCCTCACCCTATTTATTTCCTTTATTTTTATTGTCTATTTTTTTTCTCTTCTTCTTATTCCTATTATTATTAATAACATTACTATCAGCCTCAGCCAGTATCCTGTAATATACAGGAATTATCCTACATCTCCTACTTTAGAGAGTTGTAAGGGGTTGAGGAGAGGCAGGACATTTGGGGCCAAGTTTCTGTTTACTCATCAGTTGCACCTTGGTGGCAGCAGTGCAGTCAGTGGCAGCTTTATTTTCAATACTGCTGGTCTTCTGGAAATAAGAGAACAGGGTTAGTTCTGAGCTTCAATGCCTGTTTGTCTGTCTTGTCTGGCTTTGTCTGTATGTAAATCATGTCATATACACAATTTAAATAACTTGATAAACTTATTGAAAGGTCTCTAAACAGAGCTAGAAACAGTCCTGCTGAACATGCACAGGTCCCTGTTGGCAGCAGTGGGCATCAGCTGGTAAGTTGTAGAGAGTAAAGATCACAGATCTGGTCCTAAGACTGCAGCATATTCTGACGTGAAGCTACCCTCTGGTGTCTGGGTTGCAGTCAGTGTGTGGGGATGTGTAAATCAGAGGTGGTCTTAATGCAATGGAGAAGTAGGAAAGGTCTGTAACTAAGGTGGGGAATAACACAGTATTTTTTGATTTGTGCAGCATGCTTGAGTAAGTTTTGGCATGACCGTTGGAACGGCCTGAAATACTTAGGCTTGTAACAGTGTTCATTCTGAGTGACAAGATGTGGCCTATCCCAGAGATGTGTGCTCACTGTTTTGTGATCCAATTAGCTTAAACATGTAGGTAACAGGGATGGGATTACTTATTCTTCAACAAGAGGGTAAGCAAGAGTACAGCCAGCATCTCATCTTCAGAGGTCCTTGTTGGTGTTACCAGCTTCTTGACTGCCAGAGGGCTGGGACTGGGTGTGTGGTAACCTCTGCCCTATGATTTTGCAACTCCTCCTTTAAGCTTGCAAGTCAGACAGTGCACCAACCAAAAGCCATTTCTTTCCTCGTACTGTCAGAGGTAGCAGAGGTTGGACCAGGGTGAGCTAAGGTTGTGTCTGCTGTTTCAGTGCCAAAGACTTTTGGAATTACTGCAGTGATGATATGATGAACACTTCTATTACAGGGTGATGGCAAGCAATTTACAGTGTTTATCCGGTGTCTGGAGATGGATTCGTCGGGGCTGGTCTTTCCAGATCTGAGAATTATTTCAGAAGTGTAGGCATAAACTTTCAGGTCCCACTGTTCAGTTCTGCCTGTACTTTTTCAGAAAGTTTTAGACACAGCAATACCAATGGGGAGCAGAGCCCAAGTCAAGTAGGGATAGAGCAGTCACAATCCCATTGTCCAGCCACTATCATGCTTTCTCTTGATGAATGATTTTTTTCTTTTGTTTGTTAATTTGATTCCAGTTGAGAAGGGTACAGCATAATGTTCCTCAAGACGGAGTTAGGCTGGTACACCTACCAGTCAGACAGCATGGATGTTGCCTGTTAGCTCTGTTCAGAGAACAGATCTGAAGCCCACTGAGTTTATAGATTCAGCAAAAATAGGTCCGGTGACTTCAGATGGTGTTTAATCCATGCAAGCATCTTGCTATGTGACAAATATTGTGAAGAAGTGGTTACAATGCAGAAGCTTGGGGTGGACTGAAGCAGACTTGAACATCTGTACCGTTGCTCTCCTGAGTCACCTCCTCTGCTGGTTTGACCTTTAAGAGGTCTGGGCTGACTCCTCTGTCAGAAGATTAAAAGAAAAAAAAAAAGGCATTTGTCCACAGCTGGCATTACACTGTATTTTCAGGCAACCTAGAACATACCTATGTGCTTTGTCATGATCTTTTGGCATGAAGTTCTAGGGCAAGAACATCACTGATCACTACGCTCCCTCTACCTTGTTTTCCTTTGCTATTTCAGCTGACCAAGGTCTTCTTCGCTTCCTACTGCAGGCTGCCGTATTGTGTGTCTAGTCATTGCTCAGTACGGATCAGATATCCACCAAGTGGGAGGGTCCCCAAGTGTATGAAGCTGAGAGAAGGCATAATTGATAGCCGGATATTACTGTTCTTCTGTGTATATAGCATTATAACCACCGCTTGATTTTTCATGAGGCACTGCCCTTGTGTATAATTGCCCTTGACTAATTGGCTGTGACAGGCACAGTGAAATGTAGGAATACACTGTAGTTTTAAAATTAATGTACTTATCTGGAAATAGGAAATAACTGAATGATCTATATCTTTTCTTGTACTATAGAGAACTTCATGAGATTTGTATTTTAGATGGAGGTTGATTTTTCTTTTTTTCAGTTTATCATCTGGTCTTTGAAACTGAAGGATTCAAGTATTACACATTTTCAGTAAAATCCTGATGATCAAAAAAACTAATGTAGCTTTTATTTGAATTTATATAAGTGAAAATTGAGTGTCCTAAGCTGTTTCTGTCAAACCAGAACCTAGTGAATTTGTTCAAAAGGCTAAATATTGTGAGACTCGAGTTGCAATATGAAGAGAATGGGAGAAGTGGGGGGATTTACTGTATAATTCAAAGCCACACTGAAATAAAGCAAGCCATTCCAGACTTTGCAGGGAATTTGATCTGACCCATGTGTAGACAGCAGATACATAAATCATATTAAAATAATTTCATACACTGAATCCATCATGTTATAAATTCATCTAATGCTTTCAGTTTATGTTAATCTTATGTTATCTTACCTGCAAATTAACACTGTATAATTCATATCTCGCTTATAAATAGAAAAAATGATCTTGGGTTTGAGTAAATTTTAGTGTTTTAGTCTTGAAAACATATTATGCAGAAACTGGTGAGGAGCACACACAGTTTGAGAAGAGGCTATAATTCCTTCCTCTGCTTTTGTTTGGTTGTGTTTTGTTGTGAAAGGGTGAGCATGTCTGATGAGTTCAGCCGTCAGAACAAGACTCGCTGCTAATCTTTAGTTAGCAGAAATCACCAGAGTTGGGTTTGATTCTGTTTTTAATAAACAGAAATGGTGATGACAGCTTTGTTTGGTTTTTAAGATTGTCAGTCTGTTTCAGATGCTTTTCCTGAAGGCGGGGGGGAGCGTTGCTGGGGTGGGCTCCGAGCCCCCTGGGGCCAGAGGGGTCTGGAACACCCTGTTTCCAGTCCAGTCCTGCCTGCAGTGCAGTGAACTTGGGAGCTCCTGCAGTCCTCAGGAGCAGCTTATGTAACTTCAGACATGCCAGCAATATGCTACACTGTGAAATAGTCTCTTGCCTGCTTGCTGGATTTTTTTGGTTTTGTCTCCTTTCTTCTTCTTCTTTTCTTTTTTTTTTCCCCCTTTCTCCTTTCCTTCTCTCTCGGAGGTATTGCATCATCTGCCTGTATTTCACAGCTTGGGCAGCAGGGGAAAGGAATGGAATAAATCAACATGTTGCTTTTATCAAGTAAACCTCTGTGATGTGGCCTGGTCAGAGGAAATTTATATTCTTTCTATCTATGCTGTCTTTAAAGAATGTTTCACTCCCTTTTTCCTTTCAAGGATTTTTTTAAGGCTTTCCAAATCCCTTTATCACAACGTGTGATAAGTTAAAAGGCTGTGTTTTCAACAGTTTGCAAGACCAAAAAACCCTTTCCTTAGAACTGAGAGCATCTAACAGCTAAAATGAAGTAATTTTAAAATCTCCTCTCTGTAAATTTACAGTGGGACTGATACCCTTTTTCTCCATGAGAAGTAAACGTCCAGCACCCTTCAGTGGGTTTCCATGGAGTTACCATTAATTCACAGAGGGGGAAGGGAGGAGAGAGAACATGTCTCAGTGCTACCCAAAGCTAGAGGAAGTGAGATGGGCTTGGGGAAGCGATCAGCTACTAGTGGGAACAAGGGCAGCTGCATCAGAAAACAAGTGGGGCTATGATGTCAGGTATTAGCATGTAAAAATATTTTCAGCTCTTCTAACATCTTAAAGTGTGGAGCAATGGCTGCAGTCACAGTTTCAGTTGTTGCCAAGGTTTACCATGTTCCTCGTGTTCTTTATTGCTGATTTTCATATTTTTCCTTATTTCTTAAAATGTTTGGTTAGGTTTTTGTTTTTTTTTTTTCCTTCAAAGGAGAAAAAAGGAAAGCTCTGCTTGATTTCCAGAATCACACTGAGCGTTGTTGAGTACATGCTTTATATTTAATACAGGTAGAACCTTTTTATCACTTTATATTGAAATCTTTCACTGGCTTTCAAGATGACAAGATTAGAGATAAGATTTGGTGAGGGAGGAGTAGGTATTCCCCTTAGGCAGATTGATATATAGTAGCTGAAGATCCTAAATCAAAAAGCAAAATACTTCCTGGCAATTCTTTAAGGTTGAAAATACATCCTTATATTGGAGGATGAGTAGGTATAAAATTGTTTAATTTCTCAGAGCTTCTTCTGGGTCAAGCAGTGTCTTGGACAGTCCTTACAAGAACTGTATTTTAGAATAAATTTGCTCTAATGCTTTTGCCTTCCACCAAGCCATTGCTGAAGCTCAGTAGGGGCCGGGGGGTGGGTCTATAGAAAGCCATACACATGGCTAAATGGAATGAAGCCACTGTCTTCTTACAAATAGATCCCTCTTGTTGCTACTAAAGGCTAGATGTGTCTGTCTGCTGTGCTGCTGGGTTTTAATGGAGAGAGACTGGCTGTGCAAATAGTCAGCACTGGGTTGGGCTTTTTTATTACAGCCCAGAAGCACTGAAAGGGCAAAGAAAATAGTAGTACCCTTGCAACAGAAGAGGAGGTCTGGAAGTAACATCTATGGGGATACCTTTCTTTGAATAGTTCTAGGTATTGAGGACATCAGCACCAAGGTTTTTATATTCTTCTTCATTTATGCTCAGGTTTGATAAACTGTTACCTGAAGGCAAGGATCTGGAGAGGTCTGTTTAGCTTTCATCTATTTTTACTAAGGAAATTGCAATGCATTGAAATTAGAATCCCATGTTTGAAGTGTTTCTCAAGAACACAGTTCCACTTAGGGATAATATTTATACTTCATTTAAAAGTCTTTACCTGTGTTGTGAAAAATGTTTTAGAAGTTTGGAGCAAATGGTTTAACACAATTAACTTAGTAATTTTCAATTGGGTGTATTAATTTTTGCTTTTTCACTTCTCAGCCTGCTAATAAAAAGTAGGCATGTTTTTCTTTTACTGGTAAGCAATGTCATGTTCCTTCTTTGGGACACATTCTGTGCTTTAAAAGTTGAAATTTTTATTTATTTATTTATTTATTTATTTTTGGTTTTTTTGTAAGAACTAATATTTTAATTTTACTCTAGCTTATTGCAAACTGTGTTCCAGGAGCCAACTTAACTTGTCAGTGTTATCTTGGATGTAGAGTTCATTAAATATCTACAAACAAATTAAAGTCATTCATGTAAGTGAGATATTTTCTCAAGAATTTTGCTTCCAGCATTAGAAATACAGGAAAAGAGTGCCAGGGGGTTTACTGTTTTGGAAGGAGTACACTTACGTGCCAGTGAAGTATAAGATACCTTTATATAAAATAAACATGTTAGAAGAAAACATTCGGCAGTATCCTTTGCATTTTGTTTGCTTTGCTGAGAAAGGAAGTGTTTACTTGAGAAAGCATCTGGATTTTATTGCTTTTTAATTCATTGTGGACAGCCTGATGGAGTCTGGAACCACTTAGAATGTCACAACCTTTCATTGTCACATGCCATGTGGAAATGAAATAAAAAGTGACCCAAATCTCATGGACTATGTAGCCCAAGTTGTTAAGTTTGCTGTGGTCTTCCTTCTATAAGACAGTTCTCTTGAACAAATACAAATTTGTAGTGACAGTCCTTAAAATACCTCTTTGTTCATCTGAATACTCCTCAGTGAGCCTCAGTCAGGTTTCTCGGGACTAGGGAAACATGAGAGAACCTGACTAAAAGAAAAAGTGAGTAGAAGGCAGCGTGCCCAGTGTTCCTTTTCTCATTAAGGCAGATGAAAAGTAACATCTATGGTGGTGCATCTGAGACTAGGTTCACTTGTTTTTGTTTTGTCTGTCCCCCTCATGTGGTTCTGTTCACTTCTGTCTACTATAAGTGGCATCCTATGAAAGTCAGCTTATCTGCAAGATCAGCCCAGTTTTGCAGACAAAAGTCTAAATCATTTAAATTTGACATTTAAGCGTGTTTGTTTGGTGTGGTTTGGGTTTGTTTGGTTTTATTTCTATGAAACAAACTTACCTGTTTCTAGTATCTCATTTATAAAAATACAAGATTAATGGAGACAAGCTGATCTTGAATGATTTGCATTCAATATATTTTTTTTCTTTTTAAATTACAACTTATAGTTTCAAAGGTAACCTGCCCACCTACATGAGTATGGTGAACAGATGATACATTTCAAGAGCAGATACTTTCATTCTCACTCCTCCTCTGAAACCTGTGAAATTACATCAGAAAGTAATTTGGCCAAGTACATCTGAGCAGTCCTTTTGTTTAATAAATACCTGCAAAAGAATTTGGTATTGCCTTTCTCCTCATGTTCCCATTCTTTCTTCCCTTTTTTTGTGTTTTAAGTAACACTTCCTTGTACCAATCTGTTGCTAGAAGGTATCTTCTCATCTTCAGTATGATGTATCTTCTGATGAGTATCTTCTGATGGCAAACCCTCTGCAGCATTAATACACAAAAATCTTTATTGTGAAACAGCTATGTTGTATGTTTGTGTGTATATAGCAACTCTGATGGCCCTAAGCCACAAAGGCGTAAAAATCAAAAGCTGATGTACATGCAGCATTGCTGACACAAAAACAAAGAGAAAAGGAAAAGCCTGCAAAATGAAGGCAGTGAATACCTTCCACCCACATGTCCATCCCTTACCGTTACTGCAAAGTCCGTGCACTTAATTAGTGGAGAGAAAGCTTGTCCTTCTGCACCCTTCACTAGCTCCTTCCCCATACAAAACACAGGCAGTGGTGGGTATTGGCTACAGCACTGAGTTGCAGCAGAAAAGGGTGGTGTGCAGGAGCAAGAGGTAATTGGAGTAGGGGAAGGCTGATGCTGCTGTGGAGCAGAATTGAGACTAGGATTCATGGTCTGTGATTCATGATTCTGGTGCTCATAGTGAAATACTCTGTTGTATGTGGATGATTAGCCAGTGTGTGTTGTTGAGGTGGTTATGTTAGCAGTGCTGAAGGCATGGTCGTTGTTTCACAGACAATGATAATTTCCTGGGTTTACCAAAAGGCAGGTCAGTGAGGAGGATTCCGTCGGATATTGGACAGAGATTTTCCACTAGTGGGAGAAGAGGTGGGAGAAGAGCTTCATCTCCCTAGTTAGTGCCAGGCCTTGGAGGGAGATCCTAACATGATGCAATGCTAAATGGCACAGTCAGGTCCCTCCCTTCCCATGCTGTCTCTGCTAAGCTTGTGCAGGATCAGTCCTGGGTGAAGTTAGGGACTGGGGTAAAGTAGAATTGCTAATAAAAATGCAGCTTTCTGTGAAGCTTCTTTTATTAGAAGATTAAATTGGACCCCAAAAAAAGAACCTACGTGAATTATGACTAAAGGTTGCCTGTAATTCTAATTTAGTTTAGAAGCCCTTGTTGTAGAAAGTCTGCTCTGTCGGTATCTATGAGGTTTCTGTCTTTCTGTGATGTTCTTCCTAGAGCAGGATGGAAGACTGTAGTTTTTCTTTACTTTTTACTGTTGAGGGGAGAAAGGTAATGAGCTATGAAGTGTGAGTTTCCAAAGGAAGATCAGCATCTAGAGACCAAATGGGAAGGTGTCATATGAAAAAATACGAATAGAACAAAGGGAATTGCTGAATTCAACAGTCTGGTCATATCAATATAAAATACATGGGCTGAATCCATGTGTGGAAAGCACGTGCATTTTGGCCTTTTTATGATGGAAGATGTATGTGAAAGATGGATATGTAAAAGCTCATTACAATATTATAGCTCCAAGTCCTAATTCAGCATGGGTCTCAGACAAAAGTCCACTTTTTAGTGTATGTATTGTTCCTGTCATGGGTCCCTGTGTGCATATAGGGTGAACGTAACCTTGGCTGCTTTGTGGGGTATTTGTCCAGTTTATTGTGCAAAATGGACATATGATTCCCTGTAGCTAAAATATGATAACATCCTATCACATATGGGTGATTCATAGCTGATGAATGGCAAAAGACTTCTGTGCTTGTCTAATTCAGCTTCCTACAGGGCAGACTGAACCACATTTTCAAACCATGGTCCAGCCTTTAAGCTCTAAAACTGTATCAAAACAACATACAACATACAAGAAATGTTTTGCTTCTGTCTATGGAGGAAGGACTGAGCAACATGGATGTATACATGGTGTCTGCATGGGCATCTGCAGCTGCAGGTCATTGGTGTTGTATTTCTGTGTATTTTCTTAGGAAAAAGCAGTTCCTGCACAGTGAGCAGTTGGCCTTTATAATTGTGAACTCCTGTTTACTGTTGCCGTGGGTGTTTTTCCTATTTGAGCCACAGCTTAATGGTTCAGGAATCTCTCTCGCCCAGGTTATGATCTGCTTTCTTTCTATTGAATTAGAGACTTGAGTCCTGCTGTTTCCCTCTGGTATGACACTGCTGCAGCCTCTGTCAGTGAGCTCTGCTCACCCATGTGATGGTCTGGTGATCCCAGGGCTGATTTGTATTTTGTTCCATCAGTGGGAAAAAGTAATAGCACATTTAACTGTCTTCATAAATAATAGGCTCTTTTCTCACAGAATTCTTTTGTTTGTAAGTTTTTTTTGTCTGAATTTTAAGTAGTATTGGGGAAGTAACTCAATCTGCAAACAGATTAGTATTTTGTGAGCAAGGCTTGTCACTGGTTTTGTTCTGAACAGTTTTATTGGGAAATTATTCTCATTTATGAGGGTATGAAACCAATTAGCATGCTTTCCCCGTGGTAGCCTAACTCATAGGCAGAATTATTAACTAGAGCTCACCAGTAATTCTCATACTAGGTAGTAAATAAGTATAAAGTAGGCTTGAGTATGGTAAAGGGCAAGCACTAAAGGAAATTCAGTTTCATCTTGCTCTTCTAATTTCTTAAATTACATAGCTCCTTGGTACTTAAGTTTTGTGTCCTGTTTTAAAGAAATGACCTTTCCTTCCTGAAATGCAGACTCGGTGTTGCTTGGAGTGAAAAGCCTTCTGGAAAATTAAGAAAAAAAAAAAAGTAGCCAGTGAGTTTAATATGATCTTTACTGAACTGAAAGTAAGAGAAAGTTTTCAGACTCCTCCATGCAGCCCTGTTCCCATAATGATGGCATGATACCAACCAATGCTGTATTTGACCAGTCCAGCTGGTTGGCTGTTGGATATGATTTCTAGTGATAGTGTTTTACCAAAGGGCTGGTGTCTGTTGATATTTGTGGATATGTACAAGAAGCTCCTACCCAGATATCAGGAGCAACGCAAAGATCCTTGTTTATAAACTTGTCACAAGTAATGCACATTGTCACATAGAGTCAGCTGGGCATCCTGATAGTAGGTGGGAAGCGCTAGATAGGGAAGATGTATAAGAAAATGTCCAGGGCACTTGCTTACTTCTTCTGTCTTCAAATGAAGACAGTGGTTCACCTCCTAAGATGTTGTACTGGTTTTGTCTGGGGTGGAGTTAATTTTTTTCGTAGTTCGTGAGGATCTATATTTGGGATACCACAACAGCAATAGCACTGCATTTCTCCATGGTGCCTAAAACTCCTAGTGACAAGTCCTGTTCTACCAGAACTGCAGTGCTTGTTTTTCCCCACGTGGGCTGTGCAGCACTGTACCCCCGAGTGCTCCTTCAAGTCGGTGCCAGGTGGCAGCAGCGTTCGGATGGAGGACACTGTACGGGCTGTCTCAGAGGGAGCTCAGCTGTGGCTGCAGGAGTTGCTGTTGTGCGTATGGGCTGTAGTGTGGAGTCCTTCTCTCATCAAAAATACCCATCTGCAGGTAGTGATCTCCAGAAACGTGAACTTCGTCAGTAGTATGTAGTATAATGACAGTGGTTTTAAAAGAAAATGGGAGAAAATAAATTCCTTTTTCTTTTTTTTTTTCCTTCTTTTTTTTTTTTAATCCTTCTGTTATCTGATCCACATACTTTGAAGACTTACAGATTTCATGAAACTTAGAAAATCCCCTCTGGTGGTATTTTTTTTCTTTCCTTTGGAGCTTTTTGTAAGAAAAAAACCCCTGTACCAAAGCCTTTTGGGGAGCAGAAAATCCTATCAATTGATGAGACTTTTTTTTTCTCCGTTCTTCTTCATAGTTCTAATTTTGACTTGTACTAAAGTTCTTTGTTTTAGAAAGTATTCAAGAACTGCCCTGATTTGGAGTGCAATAGATGTCAAACTCACTTCTGAATGTCAGGCATTAGGTGATGAGGGCCATCACAAAGCACTTTCTGTTCAGTTTGCTGTCTTTTGGGTTTTGGTTTGGAGTTTTTCTTAAATTGGAGAAAATTACTGTTTTTAATGCTCCTGCCTTTCCAGATCCTCAATAAAAGATCAGAATGTTTCTGCACATTTAGTCACTACAAGTTAAATAAATTTATTGCACCAGCTGCCATTTAACTTTATTCTTGTTTAACTGGAAGTCTGGGACTCAAAACTCTTCCAAGTTCATTGTTGTCCTTTTTTTCTTCCATTACAATGGCCCTATGAGGTAGTGAGTCACCTTATATAAAAATGCTCACTTTTGAGCTGTTTAGAAAATATGGCAGTGTATTACATGAAATACTTGTCTCAAGAAACAAAACCAAGCAGCCTTCCCAAACTAGCTATTCTGATGAACCAGATAATAAGCAAAAGAAAAGAGCTGCCTGTGAAAGGAGGTTCTCAGGGTGGAAAAGCTAGCTGAGATGAAAAGAGCATGCAATGGCTCCTTGAAAGCCACTGGTGTCTCATGGAGTGGAGCAGAACAGACTGGTGCCATAGGGACCTGGGAGGTGGCACTCCATTGGCTACAGCTGTCATGTGCTGGGAAGCAGGGAAGTGATAAGCACTGAGGTGCATAGCCCTGTTATGCCACGGCCTTAATGATCTTCTCAATGTAGGAGATATGGAATCATTTGTTGGTTTAATGTGGTACACTGCTGGGACTCCAATCCAAGTATTGCCAGCCAAGGGGAAATAACATTAAAGGTTAAGAGTGCAGGAAATTGTCAGGTCACTAGCAATTTAATTCATTACTGAAAGAGAGAACAAACTTCTGAAGTTTCCAAACCAGAAGGTAGTTTTGTTATGGACAAGCTCTGAGTCCTGTGGTACTTAGTTTTTTTTCGTTCCCTGATCCAATATTTGCCATTGGTCTTTGTACTTTTATGACCACTGAACTGAATGAAACCTGTTTAGACTCTGTATTGAAAGTATGGGACTCCAGAATCAATCATTTAGGATTCAGAGCTGATGCAAAGGGATTGCGGTTTTTGTTTTGCATTTTTGTTTGTTTGTTTGTGGTTTTGGTTTGTTTTTTTTTTTTTAATATCAGACATGTAAAGAGATAGGTGCATGTCCTGTACTGCTGGTTGCCATTCATTATGGAAGTTGCTGAAGCTCCCCATCATCACCAACTCTGAGTATCTCTAGTGCTAGAGTCTTAGTGCTGACATCATCATCACAAGATTGAGAAGTAACATTAGCCTGCTTGTAAAGAGTGTCAAAAGAGGGATTAAATCATACTGGAAGGCTCTTCCAGAGCCATTAACTGGATCTAGTTTGAGGCCTTCAGTGTCAAACTTATCTTCCCCTCAGTGCTCTGCCTTTTAAGCGACTTTCTCCTGAATTGCTTCTGAAAAACCTAACTTGCCACTTTTAACAACATGATCTTTCTACCTGATGTAGTTGGTGAAATCACCTAATGATGATGCAGGGGAAATGGAAGTACTAACCAAGTAAATACATGTGGGAATAAAACTGGCAAATGTTCTTCCTCCCCTGGGCTTCCAGCTGGCAATAAGAAGAAGGTCACATGTACGTGTTGCTCCTGTCTGCACCGTATCTGGGCTGCAGAGCTTCTACAAAGCATAGAAAACTGCTGTATAAGACTGTCTATGCGTGTGTTGCCAGAGTATAGGAAGATACCACTATGGACTTTGTCTCATTATTGAGTTACTATGTGCTGATGGAGACAAGATAACCCATTGTGGCTTTAGAAATTTAAAATATATTGCCCTTACCTAAACTTCTTCTGCTGTTTCACCTGTTAGTGAGTGCGATTGGTGACCCTGGGTCAACCAGGGGTTGTATCTTCCCCCACCACTGTAATGGTACAGTATATATGAGCCCTAACAAGAGTTCAGAGAACCTAAAGAACCTTCCACATGTCTTACTGGGAATGTCATCTTGAATGAGCTTGTCTGCCACAGGCTGAGTGGGAATGTCCATCCTTTAATTCATTTCACTGCAACAAAAAGATTCTGAGGAACTGAAAATACTGAACACAGTCTCCCCACAGTCCTTCATTAAACACAGGGGTCTCAAGTGATTTAATTTGCTTAATAGTTTTGAGATAATTCTGGTATCTTCTACTGATTGCACATGCAAAGACCTTAGGGATTCTTTGCAGAAGTTGCTTTTGAATAGTGTTAGTTTAGTAATGTGTGGGGATTTAACTTTACCTTCTAGTTTAAGACTATTGCTTATAACTTTCTTATTCTTTTGAGGGCAATGGTTGCAAAGACTTAAGAAAAGACAGTTCCATCTTAACTGGGGCCTAGCATCTAGTTGTTGAATTTAATTTAGAACTTTGATTTACAAAACTAGTTTGAAACTACCTACTTTCGAGTCTTAATTTTAAGACTTAAGTTGCTGTACTCAGTGAAAAGTTTCAAGTGTGAAAAGCTGAAATAGCCCTTACAGTGTTCAGATGGTTCATATACCTCCATTTGTATTACTAGATAACCACAGCATAATGTGATTGGATGCTACTTTCATTTTACTAAGTACTTTGGTTTATAGAATCACAGAATCATGGACTCATTTAAAAAAAAAAAAAAAAATTGCATTCTCTCCTTGTTGCAAACAAGTAGCTTCTAGCCTTCTTTACTGCCTTTCTGCTCTGAACAGAGAACTTGAGGCAAAACCTGCCAGAATCATCAGGGCGGGGATTGACTGGTGGATGGAGGTGAAAAGATGTGTGAGCACAGGGAATATAGGAGCAGACACAAGTATCTCTGATGATGAGAGTGAGACCATATGATTTTATTTTTTTTTCACATTAAAAGGAACATAAAGTGGAGAAGGGATTCAAGGAAGAAATTTTGCTGCTGAAGTAGTAGGGATGATGGCAGCAACAGCACTCAGCATGACCTTGGTAGTAGCGAGCAATTCTTTGAAATACACTGATGGATTGTGCTTATCATTCCCATTGGCCAAACCATGACTGCTTGCCCAGCGCAAACCTAGACGCTTGCTATGTGACTGGAGATAAATCGCTGAGCCTTTCTCAGCTTCAGTTCTTGCTGTGTAAAAGCTGCCTTTGGGAAGCACCGGGAGAGCCTTGCCTGGAGAGTACAGTGCAAGGGACAGTGAAGTGCTTGTATTTGATGTAAATGGACAACAAATGATGGAGATAAAGCCCTGTTGGTGATCTGCTCTTCACCAGTTCCAGAGCAGGGTACAAGCAGTCCAGATTTAGATCTTTGATTCCCTGCTGCCCTTCTTTAAATAAAAAGCTTTCTCAACAGTGATAATAGATGGACTTTTTAACATATCGGTTACAGAATCAGGCTAATTTCTTAAAATTGCTGTTAATGAATCAAGTGGATTAGTTGGCAATCCAGCCCTCATGGAACCTGATTAAAAAGCAAATATACCTGAAGTTCTCTTAGGTCGGATCCATTGGTTCCTTGCCTGAATCAAGACCAACAGCTAATGCATAAAAATTAGTTTGACCTCATTTATGCTTCATAATTCTGTAGTGACTCACTAATTAAATTTCACAATTCCAAGTGCACCCCCTGGCTACTCATAAATATCTCAGAGGGTTTAAAAAAATGTAGGTGTTAGTCTTTTAGGAAGATAATGACAGCCTATCCTCTAGAATCTTTATTTGCTAAATGCTGGAACTATGGTGTCTGTTTCCAAATATTTGGAAAACACTTCTACAAATTGTGAATGAGTCATGTTTTTCATCTTTCATCTCCAGGTAATTCATGCTGACATAGTGCTTTATCTCCCTCTATCCCTAAGATAGGCTTGCTTGCCCCTTGTTCACAACCATTTGTCTTGCACTCCTTAGTTCACCTGAATATGTTATCAGCGTTGTTAATATTTATTTCCTCACATACGGAATAAACTGATTCAGTGTTCCACACTTTCAAATTAATTCTTGCTTTGTTATCTCTCAATGAGCCTTGTTTGCTCTCTTATTTTTCAGGTTTTTCTTATGTTTATTTCCCATGCTATTATCATCTCAATGGGCTTAGTCTGCCTTCTTTTAACTTCTTTATTAGAATTTCCTTCTGCTGCTTCTTTTAGAAAGTTGGATAGAAGAAGAGAATGGTAAAACATGCTTTTACCTCTGGGTGTGATCTTCAAAAATACCTACCCTGTGCATTTCCCATGTAGTGTACTGGAGTTGGAAGGTGGGTTTACTGTGAATTGAAACATGCAGTACTTCTGTACTTCATCTTTCCATCCTGTTGTCTTCCCCTGTTTCCTTTCTGGAAGACATCTGGTGTTAAAAGAAAGTCTTATGCTCCAGGGCTTCAGTTGGCTGCCCACAGGGCTTAGGAAGAATATTTCCTTCTGTTACATAGTAGCAAGATGAGTTCTGGGGGTGTTTTTTCACCTCTTTTGACTCCTCAAGACAGGCCACAGTTGTAGATGAGAGACCTGATAAGGTAGAGGGAGTTCTCATTTTAAGATACCTGTCTAGTGTCTCATAGTCCTATACCCCATGTGAAACTGCTGATCAGATTTGGATCAGCCAGAGGAAAAAATATTCTCCTGGTCACTTAGCTGAGACCTGGGAAGTGTCTTTATTTTCTCTCAGGATAGGTATGTGGATCACCTACAAGGAATGTGTGGTTGTACCACACCTGTAGTTGGAAGGATTTGAGCTCCTTCTTCCCTTCCTGCTTGGAGTCTGGCAGCATACACATAGCTTGTTTGACTGAAGGCTGAATTGCTTTATTATAACCAAAATCATTATTCTTAATAGAAAGTGCACTGGTGAAATTTAATGGCTAGTGATAAGCAGGAGGTCATGGTAGATAACTTGTGGTCTCTTCTAGCTTTAAACACTGTGAAATCTCCCTCCAAAACTGATGCCATTATTACTCCATAGGTTAGCTGGCAAGGAGAGCATTTCAAGGCAAGCATCCAGCACCCACCCACAGATTGTGTTGGCTTTGAGCCTGGCAGCCTGAGTCCCTTCCAAAATGTATCCAGGATCTTCTTGTTAGGAATGCAGCATATTGCTGGTTGTGACACAGATACAGCTGAGTTTACTCCACATCTTATCTGTAACCTTTTAACGTTTTCACATGGCTTACTCATTTGCAGAAGCTTCTGTAAACCTGAAAACAGCAAACAGCATGAGCTTTATGCAGCTACCGCTGTTTTCTCTGATTTAAGATGTTCCTGGTCTTGCCTCTGGGTATCCTTCATGTTACTTTCAAACCTCCAAGGGTCTGCTGTTGTTGCTTTCTGGCCCGCACCCTTCATTTTTCTGGGCAAACCTCCCTCTAGCCTGTTGATGTCGGTCCTAATTGCCCAAAGGAATCATTGCTGAGCAATGTGAGGCATTTCCTTCCCTCTTATTAAAAAGCACCAAAATAAAACTTAGTCTTTCACAGCAGTGGATAAATCAACCACAACTTAACATTGTGTTATGGCTACAGCATTTTGGACTGTTACTGTGCAGTAACAAGGTGTTTAAAATCAGGTTTTCATTAATCTTTCCTGCTCCCTGACATTCGTGCACACTGTATATATATATTCAAGGAGGCTTAGTGAAGTCTTTCTCTACCTCAGTATGTCCCTGGCAAAAAAAAAATAAATTGCTTATGCTAAGGTCTTGTGACCACAGCACTGTAGATGCTGAGAGGAGACCACTGTGCTACTGTTTGCATTCCAGGGGCAGAGGTTGCTCCTAAACTGCAGCAACAAAAGGTTAATTGAAAATGAGGTTTGTAAGGTGCTTTGTGTCCCCTGTACTGACCACTTGCTGTTTTTTTTTCCAGAATTGCCTTGGACTAACCCAGAACCGAGGTCTGTCATGCTAGTTTGTCATACTGCTTGAACCCAGAACAGTAGATTGTCCCTGCTTCAAAGCCCTGACAAGCAAACTGGTAAATACATAGTCTAAATGAAGTCTAAAAAAACCATGTAAAGCTACTTCATAGCAGCACAACTCCATGGTCTTCTGAAGTGAAGGAAAAAAAAAAAAAAAAAAAAGTAAAATTCTGGTGGCTTTTTAAGGAAATGTATGGTGGCTGCTGAACACAATCTGCTCTCATCATTCTCTCAAACTCCAGGACTGTCCTTTAGGTTCTGCTAACCCAGCAGAGATAAAAATTCAGGGATGAATTGTTGGGCTGTAGATTTCTGTAATACTGTTAGAAAGGTGCATGAGGCTTCACAAGTCCTTGAAAATTAGCTTTCATGGGTGTTAACACTTTCCAGCAGTCAGATGCTTTGATTAATTACACTGTCTCATAAAACTTCTCAATGAAAAAAAGTCCAGTTCTTGACAACCACTTAATAACTGAAGGTCAATGAACTGGAAGGGGGAGTCTTGAGATTCCTCTCAGGGTAATGGTTAGTGATAATCAATCTCCCAAAAGTTAAAGATACTTTTCAGAGGGGAGGCTGAGATTGCTCTACGTAATAGAAATTCTGGGCCATTGAAATGCTACCAAGATGCTGAAGTCATCCCAGCTGTGTAAACTCCAGCTGGTCCTCACCAGTAGCTTCCAGAGTTGTAGGCCTGGAGTGAGATTTAGGCACAGCAGCAGTGTCATGGCCCTGTTTTCTTCTGCTCTGGCTGGAAGGACTCTTACAAATGACTGAAGAGTGTTAAGTCCGCAAGCCAATTCAGCCCTGTATTTCTTCCACTGAAATTACTAAGAAAACTTGTTAATAATTTTTTATTGTAGAAATGTGTTTACGAAGTGTGGTTGCCTTGTCTTTTATATAAATGAATTGCAACCATTAATGCCCTAGAGGCAACCAGAATGCCAGCAGAGTACAGAGAAAAGGTTTGCACTACACTTGACAGAAACACCTTCCTGCAAATGAAATGAGACCCCTTTTCTTAAGGGGTGAGGAGTGCTGTATTGAGTCTTAGAATATTAATAACTCAATTATTAGTCTGTTCAGCCTCAAGGTGAAATGATGCTACTATTACCAGCCTCTTGAGATACCCATTCCACTCTAGTTTTGTACTATTGCACTGATTTTGATGTTCTACCCTGTGAAGGTAGTTGTTTTGGTATCTTTTTGCTCTTTCTTTGTCATTACTGAGGATGCTACTTCAGCAATGCACTGCCAACATGCAAGCATGCTGTTTTTTCAGTTTGATGCTAGACCACTATGTCGATGCAACTCATTATGGATTAATTGAATGGTTTCAGATCACCACTGGGGACTGATCAAGGAATAGGCAGGATAGTCAGTTGTGTCACAGGACTCTCTGTTCCTTCTCCCTTCGCAGCAGTCTAGGAGCCATCCTCATCTCTCGCTCTTGTCCCTGGCCTCTGTGCCTTCACTCTCTGCTTGCCCAGAGTGCTTTTCCCAGTAGTGCAATTTCCCCCACTGGGAACATCCTTAGAGGGTTTTCATGGCAGACTCACTAGAGTAGGGGTTGCAGGGTCTGGGTCCCCACAGGCTCACTTGAGTGCTACCATTAAACAAATAATCAAGTGACCTGCACTTCTTTTATTTTCTGCTGTATATTAGGAGGGAAGAAATAGTCTTCACAGCCCATTTTTTAGTATATACACATTATCTCCAGTTCAAATTGGAGAAGGTGGGGCAGACAGATGTGGTTGCCTGCATGAAGAACTTGAGCAGCACAGTACTGGTTGCTCCTGAATTAGCAGTGAAATTCAGTGGTTGATGTCTGTGGGAGAGGAATGCCACATCTGGCACAATGATGTGAAGAGTATGTAAAATCCAATCATCCCAAGTTTTGAAAACGGTCACCCACTGCAGGTCTAGAGATGCTGGGGAGTCTGAGCTATTCTACATGTCACTACTATGTGCTGGAAGACAGAACTTCCTGGTGGATTTTGTTGCCTTCAGTTGGGAAGGCTAAACACCAGTTGTTGTCAAAGAAAGGGTTATCAGACTTTACATCAGGAAATTACTCCTTGACACAAGCCAAATCTGTAGTTACAATTTCTCAACTCATCCTTTCTGGTTGGTGTTTACTAAGACAGCTCAGATACAGCATCTCCAGCAGTGTCTGGAGTTAGCATCAACATGCACGTCACTTTCCAATCAAGATAAAGATGCCCTGAAAAGCTTCCAGCCAAATTAAAAGGAGAACAAACAGGCGGGAATAGCAACAGGGAGGAGGATGAGAGGCAAGAGGGGAGAAAGAGAATGAAGGTGAGACCAGCATGATTATTGGAAAAACTAATTCAGATGACTGATGTCAGTGAGTTTTCCAAATTAATATGAGTTAAGTTTGAAGGATTTTTTTGGAATGTGGCAGAGGCCACTGTTAAGTCTCATTGAAGTTAATTTTTGAAGGGGTAGAAGGTGGGAGGAAGAGAGACTGAAGGCACACCAGATGGGGTTTAAGAAGAGAAATCCAGGCTCAAACACAGCATGAAAAGAGCTTGCAAGCAGGCATGTGAAGGGAACACAAAGGGGCTGGAGGGAGGGGGTAAACAGAGATGGGGGAGGGCCAAGCTGAGCAGATGGAAACAGCAAGAGGAGGAGGGTGGGGATACAGGATGGGGATTTGCTTGTAAGGAGACCCTGGAAAGTGAAAGTAAGGAGTTTAGCATTGGACAAGAAGTGGAGGAAGGGAGAGCACAGGGAGCCCCTGGGTGCTGAATGCAGGTGATAGTGTGGATCTCAGCACCCTGGGCAAGTTTGAGTGGGTCTGGAGGGGATCAAATCATCTTTCCAGGACCAGAGCCCCCTCAGTACCCCTGGAAACCAAGGCCTCACTTCATAGTTGCAGTGAGTGCACAGAGAGAAAGGATGAAGGTGTTTAAAGATACAGGGAACAGGATTTAACTAAGCCCTTTCTGGAGAGTCTTCCATTGTGCTGCTCAGCACTGCAGCTATGATTCAAGCAGAGTCATAAAGATGTTAAAATGAATCAAGGCACAAGCTGCTGGAAATTCCAACATGCAAAATCTGTCAAGGGGACGACTCAGACGGAGGAGAAAGAAAAGCTCCATGTACAAAGCCATGAAAGTCAAGGAGATAAAAACAAGCTCAGTAATACTCACAGCTATAGAAATAAAAAGCAGACATGCCTAAAAGGTCTCCAACATAAAAAAGAAGGTGTAATGAATTTCCACCACCTGTTGCTTTAAAATAATTTTTTTTTTTTTTTTTTTTTTTTTTTTGTAAAGAGATTAATTGGGGGAAATAACTAAAAATTTTTAAAGGTGGTGGATTTTTTAGTTGAGGTCGGGTTGCTTTTGTGGCCTAAACTGTCTGGTGGTGGCAGCACGCAGCTCCTCACACCTCAGCCATGTATATGCAGTTTGCAGTCACCACATCAAGCAAATTGTTGCTTGGGGAATTACCTTTTGGATGAGTGTTGGGGTGATTCAGAATGTGTTCGGTTTTGTGATTCATGGAACTGCAAAGGCAAACTGATGATGGGTGGGGGAAGGAGTGAGACAGTGAGGCAGAAAACCAATGTCCAGAAGGCATTTGTGAACAGACACATTTCAGAGTTTCTAACAATATGGGACAGAGACATTTGGCAACCACTACATTTATGCTGCATGCTTTAATCTCTACTTTCTGACAATATTTTAATGTTTTGCAAAAACACTATTGCTAACATATGAACACTAATATTTTTAGATAGCTTCCTACTCTTAGGTACTTTTATATCACATAGAACAAGTTAAACCAACTGTTCTAGCCAGGTACTGTTTGGGAATGCAGTCTGTTCATTGGGCTATATTCTGAAGCCCTTCCTCATTTTCTGTTCTGCCAGATTTCTTTTTCATGTGAAGTGCTTCATTGCTCTGGTTAAACCATCCATCCCCCTTTCCCCCAGCATTTATTTATTTATTTATTTACCCCCCCCCAAGTTAGGTTTGCTAGAAACATAGAAGAAGCTGTTGCAGATAAGCTTGTCTAGTGGTCTTGCTCTACTTTGAAAGACTCCAATCTTAGAAACTTTGGAAGAATATGTAAAAAATCACAGTGAAGGCACCTGTAGAATAAACTCCTTATGGGAGAGGATTTTTCCTAAACTCGTTCATTGAGCTGCCAGCCTAAATTATGAAATTTAGGTGATCCTCTTTTCGAATTTCAAGCTTAACTTTGTTAGCTGTCTGTAAACACCTCACTTTTAAACTAGCAGTGATTCTGACAGCATGGGTACACATTGCATATTCTAAATATTTTTAACCAGTTATACAGTTTTAGCATTTCTGTAAAGAAGCAAATCTTTTAGTAGTCACTACCTGCACTACACTCACCTGATTCCTCAAGTTTATGAAAACAACCAGATGCCATCACCATGCACAAATGCTTATGTATACCTCTGTATTTAGTGTTAATTATTCAGTCAGTTCTGTGTACATAGCCATTTGTGCACATTGTTCACATAGTCCTTAAACACACAAGAACAAAATGTTCCAAGGATTAAATGTGGGCTGAAGTGACCTGTCACCTGAGGATGGTCAATGTTCATATTTGGGATATGCAAACCCCTAACAAAACCATGTTCCTACTGTGTACCAATAGAATCAAAAAAGCCCATTCCATTGGGCTCTCATGGGGAAAAAAAAAATAAAAAAAAAAATTCAGAGAAGCTTCTTTTCAAGTAAACAAAGGACATAATGGTTTTGAAGGTATCTGCAAAGTTAGAATTAGTCCATTGTAATTTATAAGAAGTTACCTAATCAGACCATGACAGCAGAGAGTAATAAATCTTAACCAATTTCTTTGGTGTATTAAGTAAGTGCAAACAAGCTTTCGTATAGTATGTATACCTTTTGTCCCACCTGATTTTCTTTTAAAAATATTTTTATTGTAAAGACTGACAAATAAATCCTTTTCATTCAGCAGTTAATGCAGGGCTTGAAAAATTTACCTTACATATAAATAACCAGTGAAGACTGAGTCTACAAATGTGGGCAGTTTGTTTTGGTCTCATGTGTGAAAAGCCCAGCTGTAATTCTGCTTTCCCTGGCTTTTTGAGGATTTTGTTTTGTGTTGTTTTGTTTTCAAACATGCTTGGAATGCACACATTGGCGAATCAGCAAAATATGACAGTCTTGCTATCTTTTTAAGTAATTTTCCATCTGGTAGATTCATCTAATTGGAGTGGTGGGCTTGAAGTTGTTCACTGCTGCTCATTTTATACAATTGAACAGTGTTACCTGCATAGAGACTCCTAAACTTCCCTCCACTTCTAGTGCTTGTTAATAAACAGATCTGTTCCTTCTCCCATGTAACTACAGCAAGTACTCACCTGCAGCATAAGTCTTAGGTAACTGCTAGCATTTTTTGCCCTCGAAAGAGAGAGACAGATTCCTGTCAGCCACGGTTGGAAAGGCTTTGAAACTGAATAATAATTAAAAATAAAAATAAAAAAGTGTTTACAGAGAGTGAATAAGTCAGGCAGGCAAGGGAAGGGCTGGAAGGAAAGTCCAAAAATATGTGATCTGGCTCTTCTCTTTGATTGTGGTAGAAATAACTCAACCCATTGAAGCCCATGGCTTTATGCTGGCACAAAGCCAGAAAGAATCAGGTGCAAGGTTTCAGGACACAGTCTTTCTGGTGGGTAAATGAGTGAATTTTCATTGTCAGCTTGAACTTCTTGTCAAGAAGACTCTTTTATGGGTTGGGGAGTAAGAACATGAACATAGAAGACAAAGATATCTCTGATTGACTGAGTCTACTATGAGGGTGTGGTAGGACTTGCAATAACTGCTAGCTAAACAGAGTAAAAAAAAAAAAAGCTCCGCTTTTTCAGTAAAGATGATGCATCCTTTCCCAGGGCTCCCATAATGCTCCAAGATGATGACTCCACTTGACTCCATTTAATTTACCATTACCTTTCTCTACATTTCCCTTCCTTCCAAATTTTAACTCACCATCTGATAACACAGCTGTTTTCCTTTCTCTTTTGTATGCTTTCTTACATCAGATTTCTAGATCTTTTTCATTCTTTTCTACATTTATTCTTTCATTTCCTTAAAGTGATATAGTTGAGGAAATAGTATATATTGAGATCTCTTTTCTATAGAGAATTATTTTTGAAGAAACAACTATGCTGATTTTCATGGAAGAGTAGCAGTGTGAATTAACTTTTTTTGGTTATTCAAAACAAGAACCATATCAAAATATCTTTTGAAAAACCTAATCTAACATACACAGAAGTAGCAGCTGTAATAAATCCTGCTGTGATCGGATCATTTGTGTCCCAAAAAGGAGTAGAGGTCAGTGCAATGGCAGCAGCTGCTACTGTGTCAGTTACATTCATACTGCTACCTGAAACCCAATTATTAGATAAATCTAAGAAAAACTTCAGAAGCACCTCAAACTGTGTGCCAGGCTTCAACACGGGTCACATGATCAAATAGTTTCACTTGGCAGTGTAGTGCTGCAATCTCGTGAAAGCTGTTAATATTGACAATGCACTAGTCTCTAGGCGGGAATCTTCCTTCTTTGCCAAGGCCAGATATCTGATTACAGAGAACAAGTTCTCACTTACAAGATAGTATGTATAACTGGGGAGGTGTGGGTTTTTTTACATATCACTATGAAGAAACAAATAAACTAAGGGATTTTTGTTTTGTTTTGTTTTTAATCAAATAACAGGTCAGTTATGTTGCTTGAAATTTCTAAATTTCTTCTCAGATTAAATTAAGTCATTGTAATTTAATGTTTGGTAGAGTGGTTTTGCATAGAAGGCTGGTAGTTCACAGATGAGGAGGGGTGGTTTGATCTTAGCAATGAGTGCAGTTTTGAAAAATCACACTTCTGTTGAATGTGAGGGTTTGTTTTTAAAACTGCTTAGTGTCACGGATAACAAAGAAAAATGGCCATGGGAAGAGGGAAAACAAAGGAGAGCAGAAATTTGTTTTCCGTAAAAAAGACAGACAGCAGGCAGTAAAGACAAGCCTTACTGCATTGTGATCATAGCCTCAGTGGCTGAGACAGCAGGAGGCTTTTTAGACAGGGCTGGAGCTGTGCTCTTTGGGTGGCTACCCTGCTGGAAGAGCTCGTCTGCCTGCCTTCCTGGAAGGGCAGAGCAGGCAGCCAGGTGCCCTCTGGCAGTCTGCGGCTTTCAGGATCTGCTTACTTTGCCTCTGCCTGAAGCCAGCCCCAGCCTGGACTCCTTCCTCATACGTGCAATGGATGAGAAAACAGACAGTGGTATTGCAGGCAGAGGGGGGACCAGGATACTTGTGTGTCATTCTTTCAAAGAACTGCTTTTAAATTTCCTGTGTAACTTTAGGGGAAAAAAAAAGTTAAACTTCTATGTTTCTTACTCTATAAGGCAGCATTCATAAATAATATTTCCCTGTTTGTCAGAGCTGTCAGGCAATGTCTTGAGTATTTGTGAAGTCTGCAGAAATGTTGGGTGCTGTAGACCACATGAGAATAAAGGGCTTATAGCTAAAGGGAGGACAGTTGCCCTGCTGGCACAAGGAAGGTTACAAGTTTAATTTAACAAGAATTTTTTTGGAGACTGAACTGGTTTAATCTTTGCTTTCCTATGCAAGTAAGGGTGCGTTAGCAGAGTTTACAGATTATAACATTTGAGAGGCCATTGTCCGCACAGAGGGGAACTGGAGCAGATCTTGGGATAGCTCTGAAGTTTGTATTACTGGCACCAGAATGAAATGTAGCAGTACAGAGCACAAAATCACTAACTTAGAAATGAATATGAATTTTGTCTTTGAGATCACCAGTTGGAAACAGCCAAAAGGAAAGAAAGTCCTTGCGGGTGTGTTCATCACAAAATGACTTGGGCAACAGTGACCCCTCCTATCTCTCCAGTATTGTGACCACGATATATCAGACAAAATTTCTCCAAAAGAACTGGACAAATATTTAAGCCATCTGTAAAACAGTAACAAAAGCACACCATCAATTGTAGTCACCTGTACTGAGGAAAGATGAATACCAAGATAAAGAGGTGTGGAGAAAGCCTTGTGAGACATCAGGAGACTGGATCTACTGTTGTATGTAAAAAACTAAAAGATTGAGCCTTGATTAGTCAAGGAAAATGAAGTCTGAGAATGACACTACTGCTCTTTTTAAATAGCAAAGATCAAGAAGGCAGAAGAGGTACTTAAAGCTAGAAGAAAAAGCTGGTCCAAAAATAATGGTCATACATTTATTTTGGCTGGAAATTCAGAGGAGGAAGGGTGCGATTCTGAGACACCTTTTTGCTGGGGCGCTAGAAGCCATGTAACTTTTTTTGATGTGTGATTATTCCACAATAGTAGAGACTGATGTCAGGGAACAGGCGATCATTCGCAGGCCTCTGGTTCAGAGCTCCACTGATCTGAAAGAGAGTGACGGGCTCCATGTGACAGTGCCCATTGCCTGAGCCAGACAGTAAAGGAAGGGGGAGGTGGGTGGGTTTCCCTCTGGGGCACACACCCTTTCCCAGGCTCCCCTCACATGAAAATTCTGCCTGATTGTCTTGGTTCTGTTTTCTTTCCCCTTTAAAGGGTCCTGTGACTCCCTTTCCCCCTCATTTAAAGCCCTGCTCCACAGATCATTTAAAGCTGCATTAAAAGTAGCCTGTTATTTTGGAGCTCCATGAGGCTGAAACAGCTGGAAAATCAACTCTGGTAGTTTTGCAGGTGAGAAAAATAGTCTCCAATTTTGAGTCTGTATTGTGATAAGCCATGTGTAGGATAAGGGCTGGCAGGCAACAAAAGCTATTAGCAGCAAAAAGTCTGCTTTTCTAATGAAATCCCTTAGATTTTCTTTAGTGAAGCCACATCCAGTCAAACCACAACTTAGGTTAGAGTAACCATGGGTGAAAAACCCCACATAGAGCTTTAGTTAAGTGGAAGGTTTGAGGTCTCACAAAGGAGCCCTTTCTCCTGAAATAAACTGACAGTTGCTCCTGCATTAATGGCTTGTTTAGTCTGGATACCAATCTGTACTAAAAAAAAAAAAAAAAAAAAGATAATGATAGATAATTATATCTGAGTGTGCATGAGCCAGATCAGATGTAGAGATGGTCTGATGTCACTTGGGTGTTGGGACTACTGTCTGATTTGCTTTTACTGCCCTTAGAAACTGCAAACTAGAGGGCTTACAAGAAGTGTAGGGATCCTTAGTTATGGGATTTGGTGGGAGATGCACTGCTGCTTTGTCTTGAAAATAGTTGGACCCACAGGAGCAGCGTTTATGTTATGCAGTCTCTATCTAGAAAAAAAATAAAAAGCTGAGTTGAGGATACTGTAGAGATTGCTTCAAATGGGTTACACTGTGCATTCTCTTCTGCTTTTGTCCTAAAGGTGCAGGAGATTTGTAGAAAAAAGATAAAAAAAAAAAAAAAATCAGTTCAAATAAACTTGTTTGTGAAAGTCTGCTAGATACTTAGGTCTATCCTTTCCAACTGTGAGTGCAGTATTTTACAGTGTACTGCTTTGTATTTATTTTCTATATAATAAAGCAATCAGTATCTTTATAAATCCCTGTCTTGCTGGCTAGCATGAATACAAAGCTTCCTAGCCTAAACAGGACTTCTGTCAGTTACACCTATGGAACCTAACTTTACTTTCTTTCTAAGGAAAACTCATAAAGAAAATGTTTATGCTTATCTTATTTCTGGGCTGTTTTGGAGTAGATGGTTGATCCTGTATTATCATGGGGGTAGGATGTGTGCTGTTTGTTCTGCTTGAGCTCCATGGTCTGTACATGGTCCGTACCCAGTCATTCATTCAGGGAACTCGTATCAAGTAGGAGAGATGAGTGTCTCCCTGTCTCTGGGGCCAGGCTGATAAGATAATGCTGCTTCATTTCTACCATCCTAAAGCCTCCTCCATAGGCAGCCCCCAGCACAAGAAGTCTCTGTCCTTCCTCTTCCTTTACCAGCTGACCCAGGGCTTGGGAAGAACCCCCTTTCCCCTAGTGAGTACCAGAGCTCTCTATGGGATCTGGCCAGCAGGAGGAAGTACTTCTACCAGGGAAAGACTTTGGAAACAGTGGAGGGAAGGTAGATGAAGAGCGTGTGGCAGCTGAGACAGCAGGGATATTGCCCCCTTGGAGTGTGTTTGCTGAGACGTGGTATCATGGGGAGAAATGGTGAACCAAAGAGAAAGATGGAAGGATGGATTGTGCATGAGCTGAGAGAAAGCTGTTGTGAGTAACAAGGGCTGCTGGATGATGGTAAAGGAGATAATGAGCAATAAGTAAACAGAGATATAAAAGAGAATGAATAAAAGTACATGTCAGTGGTGTTTTATTTCTGGAGAAGAATTGTACTGAATCAAATTAAGCTGTCTGCAATGGTCCAGGATTGCGTATGTGAGACAGTATTAGTTCAGCAATGATGGCAATAATACCCCAGCCTTCTACATGGTGTTTTTCACATGGTGATATTAAAATATTTTCCAAAGGGTATCTCTACTAGATAAATACTAACTCTGTGTGTGAGACAGGAGGAGAAAGAAAAAAAAAAGAGAAACAAGAGAGGGAGAAGTGTGAAAACCACTTCACGGGGAAAGAAAAAGATAGGAAGTATGTCCTAGGGTGAGATATAGAGAGCAGGTACATGTTCATAGTGTGTGCACGTGCCCTGCTGTAGGGAGGTAAATTGGGTCGAATTTCTTGGTGCCTAAAGTGAGGATGGGAAGAGAAAAGTTACATAGATAATAAACTTTTTCCATTTTTACTAGCTCGATTGGGGTGTTGAATGAATGTTACAGTGTTGTCAGTCTGAGAGTCCATACAGGAGAGCTCTGGGTGGACAACAAATTGAAGAATTCAAGGTTTCATTTCAAAGTCAAGCTTTTAATTTTTTTTTTTTAGGATTGCCAAGATATGCTTGTACATAGAAAGAGAGCACAGATTTGAAACCAAACTGTTTCAGAAAACATGTTAAATAGCCCATGGTTGCTAGAGGTATGCATTTCCTTGCACTTTTTGTCTCATCAGAGTGTTAACTCTGAAGGCTAATGGAGGGATTAGAAGTCCTGTTCTTCCTAGGGGGTAACTTGGTAGTTAACTACAACTGAGCAAAAGGAGACTTGTCAGAAATTGTGAAACAAAGGAGGAATTCAAGTGAAAGGGACGAAGCATTGAGATAGAAAGAAACTTATTTCCCTCCAGGTGATGCTCAGAAGCCACAAGGTGCTTGGATTCAACATCAATTTGGTTTCTTTATAGATAATTATAAAGGCTGGAGTCACTCTCTCAATTTATTTTTTGCACCTGCTGTCAATATTGAAAAGGAATTACCTGTAGCATTAGGTTAAAACAAAGCCTTAAACTCAGAGCTGGGATTGTCTAGTTCCATCAGAGAATTTACCAGTGATGGGGCAGTGGGATTTTTCATGTGCAAATCATGCTGGGGAGAAGTCTGCTTGTTTTTAGTGATTGGAAGATTTGGGAAAGTGAAGAAAGGGGTTGCAAGTGGGAGTTAGGGGGCAAAGCTGACATCCCTGTTGTGACAGTAGTAGGGTCTGTGCTACATGCTAACAAGGTGCACAACTCACGGTGAAGATGTAAAAGTCAATATTAACTTTTTATTTGGGATTTTTCTTAAATCTGTTATGTATAAAGCAACTTTAGTTCATGTAAAGAATTTCTACATTCCAATTGAACATAAAATTGAAGTAATTTAATTATTTGTCTCTTCCAGACAGCAAATTATAACAATGTTCTTCTGTCACAAATTAACTCTGGATTTCATTATGAAAACAGAAAGATAAAATTACGAAAATCCTGATAACCTATTTATTTTTCTTGCAATAAAAATGGCCCTTCCCATAGTATTGGGTGACAGCAGTGCTGTTGCCTCATGCCAACTGTTACACTGTTTGCTGTTTGTGTTTCATTACTACCTCAGAGTCCCTGGTCCCAAGCCAGGATCCTGTTGAGCTGGACATGATTCAAAAGATGGTCTTTGTATCAAAGAGCTCCCAGTGTTTATGGTGCTTTTGGGTTTATAATATCTCTCAGTAAAGAGAGCTGGTGTTGGAGTTTTAATTTATTTAGAATACAGTTTCTCCGGAGGGGAGTCCTTTATTGTACCAAAAAGTAACTTAAGCCCAAACAGCCATTTCCTTTTTTGAGCACCTTTTAAATGAAACCAGTATCTGATCTTTGTGCTTCATAGGACAGCAGAAAATGGTAAATGGCATCATAAGGATTTCTTCAACTTCTTTTGTAGTCTTATAGGAAACAAATATGAGTACAATTATTGCAAATATTTCCCTTTGTACATTGGCCCTAGCTTTTTTTTCTCCTTTTAACATCAAATGTATCTTGCTTTATATTACAATGTAATATATAGTAATATATCTACCTGAAAATTTTCAGATTGAAAAAAGTATTACCCTTGTAATTAAGGCATCTTCTTTCCATAAAGAATTACGTTTCCCTGAAAAATAGTACTGAAAACTTTGCATAGCTTTGTGTGTTTCTAAAAGGAAAAAAAAAAAAAGCCAGAAGACATAGCCTTCAGAGCTTTATTAATGTACCCACCATCATTTGTCACAGAGCATAGCACTTCTAGAGAAACTTTTGTTATGTATAATTCCAGCCACAGAACCTTTCAGCTGTCACCTTGCAGATCAGAAAGTGAAGTGACATAAGCAGAGCTGAACAAACTACTGAAAGCAAACAATGTATTTATTTCCTTTTTTTTTTTTTTTTTTTTTTTTTTTTTGTATGTCAGTTATCTCTGAACAGATCTCAGCTTCTTAATGAAATGTGTTGGTTTGCTGAATGAATTGCAGTTCATTTTGGATCTCACAGTTTTCTAGTGCATCTGGATGATGTAATTCCCCAAAACACTTTCAAGATGGCTGCTAGCACAGGCTTGCATGTTATCAACACTTGCATTTCATATTCCTGTGGAAAAGAAGTGGCTTGTATGAGTGTTTGTGGGAATCAAAGTAAATGGCTGATGCATACCCTTTAAACAAATTTACTCCTTGCATGTTTGGGAATAATCCTTTGTAAAAAGGATCCCTTATGAAATAAGGTTCTCTAGAAATTGCTCCAGAGGCTTATAGGATAAGGCTTTAGGAAACAAAGTCTTTTCTGTAAGTTTCTAATTTGTGATAGCAATTCAGTAGCTGGGTAATAATTGCTATATTCTGTAAAATCATTCAGCATAAAATCCCTAGGAAAAAAAAACAAAACAACCAAACAACACTTATTTTTATTTACTTGCACTTTTCCATGAAGGATTTGAGTCTCTATTTACTCAGCTCTAGAGCTAGGGTTTTATCTGCATTTATCCTTTTGCCCTCCCTGCCCCACTTGTTCCCAGATTGCCTTCTCCTTCTTTCAGTGTGGCTGCTCCTGCCTCACCCATATTCAGGTGGTTGGTTCCATCATCTTATCTACTGTGGTCATCGTATGTTTGTTTTCTAAACTCCCTTTCCCCATAATCTATCTTTCTCCTTATTTATTTATTTATTTATTTTCCCAAGGAATTGATCATATATCATAGAAGAGACTCTTAAGGATATAAGGATGATGAGTGAGATAAGAGAATTTACCAGGCAAAAGAGTGGAACCAGATAAAAGATGAGTCACTGTCATTCTTAGCATGTAGCTGACAGAATTGGGCAGGAACAGGTGTTTGGTTTAAAGCTGTATTAATTCTAAACAATCATTCTTATAACTTGATTTTACTTCTTCCCAACAATGTTTTCCTTCAAGTATCTTGTTTAATATTGCCAACTTATTACTAAACAAGTTTGTTTTCTGCTTTCAAACCAGGCCTGTTCCTGTAAGTACAATGCACACTAAACCTTCTCATGGCTTCAGTGGACAATCTGACTCCTGAACTCTGTGAAACCACATTTACCTGTGCAAATACAGCCAGAGACTTTTGCTCATCATTGCACTGACACAGTGCATTCATACCAGAACCTGATGGACACATCACAGTATTTTACTTGGCATTTCTTTGTGTTTCAGAGTTTAAAATCTCCTTTTTTTTCTTTTCTTTTTTTTTTTTTTGGGGGGGGAGAGAGGGGTCTGGGGTGGTGCTGGTGTGTGTGATGTAGCAAAACTCACTGTTTCACATGAAAAATTCCTATTGGGGTGGGTGAGACTTTTCTAGTAAATGATGTGGGTGTATGGCTAGTACCATCAGTGACATCATTGCTTTGTGGCAATGGAAATGTCATGCTGACTGAGCAATGAAAACCCAGATTGACAGATACAATGGGGAATGAGTAAATATGATTCATCATTTATTTACCCCCATGTGTTGAAATGGCCACCAAACATACTCAACTTGTCCACAGATGTGTGTATTTTGCAAATATGCATGCACAGAGCTTGAGAATTCATTTTCATTGCCATCTAACTTTTATTCTATAATTGTTTTTGCTTGCCCAGCCAAGAAGCAGGTGACCAATCAGGTATGAATTGGCCAATGGCTAATGAATAATAATCAAATGAAGACTTTGTAAATAACCCTTAACCTGAAAGCTTCTTGTCTAGAAAATCTGATTTCTTGCAAATCAAACTGTATTTTGTCTGGTTTGTTAAATATACACATACATATTTATATATGCACAAATCACATTCCTTGTATAAATACTCAGATACCCAGTTTCATGCGGAGATATTTGAACAACTGTAATTTGGATGAACAGCAATTGAGGAATTTAGCATAGATTAGCATAATCAAACAAGATTTCTACAATTACAAATCGATGATGTAAAGTTTCAGTAATTTACTCTTGATATTGACAGAAAAATTTGGGACTAAGCTATCTAAAGGAGCAACTCTTTTTTTTTTCAGATAAATAGCTGCTTACTTTTTGTCAGTCATTTCTGTCTGATTATGTCTTTCAATTTAAACATTTGAATATAAGAGATTTTCTAATAAGAAGTTGTTAACTACTAAAGAAATAGGCTGCAACAAGAAAACAGAATTCACTGAAGTTTTGTTCCATTAGCTAAGCTTTCTCTCAGAGAATTTAAATATTTGCTGGATCTCTAGTCATCCTGCAGCAGTTAGGAGAGGAAAGTGCCATATATGAAGTAGGTAATGGTTTGATTTAAAGAAATAAAAGCATCTAATACAAATAAACAGAAGAAATAGAAGTTACTAAACTGTTTTGATAAGTCAAATATACTAAGAGAAATTGATCACAAAAGCTGATGCAGTTTTCTGTATTTTTGTGTTCAGCATTTTTAGGCAACTGCAGGTTTTCAGAACCATGCAGAGGAAAACAGTTTAGTAAAACCTGGCCTCTCTGAAATTTTAGGCTTATGTTTGTGGTTTTGTGTTTTGGTTTGGTTTTTTGTGGGTTTCTTGTTTTTTTTTTTTGTTTTTTTTTTGTTTTTTTGGGGGGGGTGGTGTATATATATATATTTTAATAAGAGTCTTTATTCTGTTTTGGCATTTTAAACCTTTTGCAAACTCTGTGGATTGTAGACCCTTATAGAACATTCAACTGGCTGCAAACACACTTTAATTTGAAAGCGTTAGAGAGGCACATCTTATGTTGCAGCATTCCAGAGTAAGTGATACATAAAAACTCTAACTTTGATAGGAGTTAGTGCATATTCTAGCGTTAAAATAAGTCCTGAAACGATATCTATAAAATACTTGAAAGATTAAAAATAAAGACCAAAAGCGTAGGTTTATATTGTTTTCAAAGCAGGAGTCGAAATCCGAAAGAGCCTAATTTTGAACGGAAATAGGAAGATTGCTGTAGTTTGATGAAGATCCCCGCAGACACCTGGGATCGCAGACCCGCTAACGGAGCACCTGGAGCCACCCCAGACCCCGCAGAGCTCTGGTCTCTGGGAAGGTAGATGAGGAAAACAGAATTGCCCGCGTTTCGGGTGTCCCGCTGGCAACAGCAAAATAAACTTATTTTCCGCGAATATCTGCAACGGTTTCCGCGGTGCCTGTACCTGGCCCCGCTGAGCAGGGCAGCTCTCAGGCTGGCGTGCGCCGTATCCCCGCCGCACCGCAACAAAATCTACTGCCAGGGGCTCCGCGGAAGCCCCGGCCGGGCGGGAACCATCGCGGCGGCCGCTTCTCCACCCGCTGCCGGGAGCGCCGGGGGAACCGGCTGTCTACCTGAGGAGCGTGGTTCTTTCCGCCCCGTCCAGTTGTTGGAGGGGAAGGAGCCTCGGCCGGGACGTCCTCCCGAGGCGGGGTGTCACTGCGGCGTGCTCGGGCTCCGTCGCGGGTTCCCCCCGCGCTGGCGGTTGGCGCCGTGGCTGGCCCGAGAGAGCCGGGTCCTGACAGCCCGGCGCTCGGGCAGTCGTCTCTGAGCCTCGGCGTCCTCTCTAAGGGCGGGGGGAGCCCCGCTGCCCGGCAGCTGCCCGCTGGTCGAGGGGAGGCGAGGGCAGGACGCTCCCCCCTCCCCCCCCCCCCAGGGTGAGCGCCGCCGCCTCGGGTCAAGGGCAGGGACACAACGGGCTCTACGAGCCGCCCGGGTTACAAACGATTCTCGACGGTTAATGGCGCTAAGCAGGGCTGCGGAGCTAGGGGAGAAGCTGTCCCAGGAGGGGGAGGCCGGCGGCAGGCTCCCCGCTGTCCTCGGCTTCCGTTAAGCTGACAGACGGCGTGGGGCAGCGGCTGCCCAGCCGCCGCCTCCCGCTTGGCCCGGCTCGAAGGAAGCGCCCCGGCTGGGCTGAGGGAAGCTCTGCGGCCGGTTGGCGGTGCCGCACCCCCTTAGCTGTTGCCAGAGGTAAACACCGGTGGACTGGGACCTCCCTGCCCGCCTCTCGGCGGCCGCTGGCGCCCACGGCGGAACGCGTTCCGGGCGAAAACGAAATATATGAGACGAGGGCTTCCAGCTCAGCCTTAAGACCCGCTCCGTTCCGAGCCCGCCGTCGGGCTTCTCTTGGCTGGGAGTTCTACCGGCAGCTGCCCCGCTGACGGACGCTGTAGCGCGGCCCTGTGAAGCGCCGTGTCGCCGGGACGAGCGGGATATGGCCGGGCTGGCGGGGCCGGGTGGTGAGGCGTCGGCCGAGCGGCCGGCGTCGGCAGGACGGCCCTTCGAAGGGAGTGCGGCCGCCTGGGGGCTGAGGGTCGGGACCCCGCCTGCCCAGGGACCACCGCCACGGAGCTGGGGTCGCGGCTGACAGGCGCGACAGACTCCGCGGCTGAGGGGCGCCGCGTGTGCCTGTGAGGAAAGGCCGGTGGCGGCAGCAGAGCCCCACGCACCTCAGACCCTAGGTAGCCCTTCGGAGAGCCGGACAGCTTGGAGGGCTGGGGCTGAGGGGTAGGTGGCTGCACGTGTGCCAATTAGCGACTTGGGGGGAAAGGGGGGGCAGAAGCGAACGTGTGTGATGTGGAGCATTGGGGAGGGACTGTGTATCTCTGTCTAGGAACAGGGGTTTAATGCCCCACAGAAACGGAGGAGCAACTCCTCGTCATTTTCATCCAAGGCGCTGCAGGGTGTCTGCCTTTTGATCTCGGTGACTGGAAATCTGTTTAAAACAACGAGGCCGCCTAAGGAGGATCTTTTTCTCGTGTCTCTCCCTGTGTTCCCTTTAGGTAACCGCTGTGCTATAGCTCCTGTGTGCGCGACTGGTAATGCGAGGAAGGGAGGCAGCCTGGGAAGCTCTGGCTCCGCCAGTGGGCGGTTTCTGGTGGCCGGGGCTGGAATTGGAAGCGGCACTGCAGTGATTTTATCTGCCTCTTTGCAGACGAGCACGCACATACAGGGCAATATTTGCCTCTTTTGAATAAAATACATATTATTGCTGATTTATTTTTATTTTTTTAAATTTTTTTTCTTTTTCTTTTTCTTTGAATGAGAGGTGGAAGCATGAGGAAAAGCGGACTTTAAAAGGGGATCGGAACCGCTTGGCGGTCAGTAGCGCCCTGTCCCCTCCGGCCTAAAGGGGGAACGGAAATGTGAGGCTTTTATGAGGGCGGGGAGACGGGGTGCGGAGGAAATACTGCCCAGGGGTGCTGGAGGGAACGAAGGACCGAACCGCCGTTGCCCTTTGTTTGGCTCCGTCCTTTTTCTGCTTCCCCTTTCGCTTTATTCCGGTATCTCTCCTAGACGTCCTGCCTTAAACTACCGCGAAAGGGAGGGAAGAGCGGAAGCATGTCCAACCCGGAGAAGCAGATCTTATCCCGCCCCTCGGCCCCCCTGGCTGCAGCACCCGAGGAAAATCCCGGCTCCGGCAGCCGCCCGCTCCACTCCCATGGCCAGAGCGGCGGAGGTGGAGGCAGCGGTGGGTCTCCTCCTCCTCCCCCAGCTCCTGGAGGCGGCTCGGCTGCCTGCAGCTCCCTCTCTCTCCTCCTAACAACCACCGCCAGCAGCAGGAGCCGCGCTGCAGGGACAGCCTCCTCCGCCGCCTCCGCCAGCATCGTCCCCAGAGCGGCAGCGGCTCCTTTCCTTTCTCCAATCCCCTCCTTTTCCTTCGCTTCTCCATCTTCTTTTTACTTCTTGCCGCCGCCTCCTCGCTTCCCCTCCTCGTCTTCCTTTAACCTCACAAGTCTCCAAGGGAGGGAAGGAGGGGGAGAGGCAGCGAGAGCAGCAAGAGGAGGAGGAGGAGGAGGAAGAAGAGATGTTGGCGGAGCAGCAGCAGCAGCAGCTCACTTGATCGCCCATCCAGGCGGCAGCGGCAGGAGGAGACTCTTCTGTTCTTCCTCTATCCAGGGCTTGCTGCTCCGTTCCGCAGCCGGCGGCCCTCGGCAGCACCACTCCCAGCTCCTCTTCTCCCCAGCCGCCTCTCGCCCGTGGTCCTGCAATTCCCTCGGTGCTGCAGCAGCAGCAGCCCGCGGCGACGGGATCCGAGGAGGCGACGGCCCCGGCGGGAGCAGGACTCCTAGGCGGCAGCAGCGGCAGAGAGGCGCCTTTTTCTCCTTCTCGTCTCCCCTGCTCCTAGGGCCAGACATGGAAGATGGATCTAATTCTGCAAGCTGCTTTAGGAGGTTTACAGACTGTTTCTTGAACACAAGTAGGTACCAGAGCGGGTCGCGGGTACCCGGCGGCGGGTCGCGCGTGTCTCGGGGGTAGCCGGAGGGCTGTGTCCGAGGCTGTGTACATGCCTTGAGGAAAGGGCATTTCTTTGTGAGTGGCGGGGAGGCGAAGACACAAAGGGGCCGTATACGTGGGGCGTGCATGGACGCATGGAGGAGCGGCCGGGTGTGTATAGAGGATGCACGGACAAAGGGGATGCTCAGTGTAACTGAGCGCTCTTTGTGGGAGCTGGCTGTTAACGCCTCGGGGATTTCGGCATCGTTTCGGGATCAGACTACGTGTACGTGTGTCAGTCTTTTACTTAGTGCATGCTTAATTTGCACAGGAATGATACGTAGGGGAATGGAGACTTTCCCCCCTACTTACTTGGAATAACAATAAGGAAGCGTTATGGTATCGGCAGTTGACAGAAAAGCGGCGGCAGAGAACCGAAAAGGGTGATATCTGTCGCTTTCTGCATTCCCTGGCAGATCCGCCACACGCGTGCAAATTCCGTGTTTGTGATCCGGCTTTGGTACCGGGTGCCTCCTTCCCCTGGTTGTGGCTCATCGCAAAGGCGGGCGAGAAGCCGGAGAGGAAACATGTGCTCCTTGCTGTAGGGGGCCGGTTCTGCAGCGGGGACGGGGACCGACTGGCGGGGAGGGCGGAATGAAAGGGGCATGGTTGGCGCTCCGCAGCCAGCCACTGCCGGCTTAAACCCTCACCAGCTCCCGCCGAGCCCAAATACGGGGGAGGGGTGCGGGGCCACCCTCGCCCCATGTCGGGAGGCGGGAGTAGCTGCTCGGCCGCTCCGTGTGGGGCTCGGCCAGTGCCCTCCCTGCGGTAGCGGGGTCGCCGGCTGCTGAGGCGGGTTGCGAGAGGGAGGAGGAGGGTTTCGCATGGCAGAAACCTCGTTCGTAGCGACTCGGCCAGGCTTCCCCTCGGGTGTCTCCCCTCAAGCCAGCCGCTGCCGCCTTCCCTCTTCCGAAGCTTTTCATTCGTACACCGTGCTCCGACGGGTGGGCGCCCCGGGGCTCCGGCGTCCCCGGAGCGGCCGGGGCTTCGGGCTGAAACCTCCCGGGGTCGGGCTGCCCGTGCCCTCCCGCCAGCCCTCGGCTCTAGCTCCCCGCCGGGAAACGTGCCGGGGTTCAGTTTGGTCATGGGATTAATGAATTTCCAATTGTCGCGTGTGTGTTGGGGGTGAAATACATCTCTTTTTATTAGAAACTTGTTTGTTTGTTTGTTTGCCTAATGTTTTGATGCTTAGGGTGACTTCAGTCAGCTGTTGTGGTATTTTTTGGTGTTCGGTTGTATTTTTATTTGTTTTTCTCCTTTTTGTGACAAATAATAGATTTATCCCTTAAAGTGTCCCTAGACTTGCATTTTAATAGGTTAGCATACTTTTTATTAGAGGACTTTTTGGATACAGGTGAACAGTGCATAGTTCACACATGTATGTATTTTGAAGGAATGTGAGAAGAGCTATAGAGATGTCAGCTGAAATCTCATTATTTGTCTATTGTCTCACATCTGTCTTTCTCATGACAGCCTGCAAGCATGGTAGTACTTGTTCTTTTCTACAGTAGAGTTGAATAAAGATGACTGCATTGTCTTTTTGAAACTTTATTACATAGTTGATTATGCTGTAGAGCCACATAGTTGTTTAGTTTTAAGGCCTGAAGGTCATCCTAAGCTCTTCAAGTTTTTATTTTCTGTTTGAGACAGGTGGAATGCTGTCGTGTGTGGTATGACAGATGTTTTAAAATAAGTGGTTTTGGGAGCAAGGGACTGAACCAGGGAATATGTGTCACATAATCTAATTCTTTCTTAGGCTCGACCAAGATAAAGATGACATGGTAAATATAAGTTCTGTTTAAAAAAAAAAAAAAACAAAACACATTTATAAAGCAGTGGTGAATTCAACTTAAGCTATTTTATGAACACTTTAACACAAGAAACTTGGTCATCTTTGACTGATCGTGACCTCTGACTGAAGATTTTCCTGGAGGAGGGAAAGGAGCAGAATGGTTCTTTTCCCTCTAAGTTTACTGACGTCTAAGAAGACATGCAGCCTCTTTCTGTGCGGAGACACTTTTCCATGCTCTGCAGCTGCTCTTGTGAAACTTTCAAGAACGTATATATCTGATATCTCTGCTTCTCTTTTAAATGTGAATGAAACTGGCCAGTGGGATCAGAAGTGAGGTCAGAAGGACAGGCATCCACATGTGTGCATATATACATATGAGTACACTTCTCTCCCTTACGGAGTGATTGCCTAAATCCGATATCCTTAGGAAGCCAGGCTGAAAAATGGAGTGAAGTCAAACAAGATCCTATTCGGTTCCAGTGCAGCTATAGCAAAGAGCACTTCTCCAGCTGTTTGGAGTACTGTGCATAGTCCTGGTTACAGTGTAGCCGGAAGGCTATTATTGTTTTGAAGTGGATGAGATCATGTGGAATAATGAAGATAATGTGCCACATCTCGTAGCTTTTGTTTCCTGAATTGTATTTTAGGTTCGAAATCATGCATGTATACATATATACGTTGTTTGACTTTAAAGACAAAAAAGTCTAAATAATTTCCTCAGGAAAACTGAGGAGTTCAGTAGGGGAGAGAAATGAGATGAACCCTTTTGGAAGGGAGATTTAAAAGTGACTTAACAGAACCCTCAAGAGTTGAAAACAATGAAATTGCTAGAGTTGTATTCTTCTTTCTCCTCTTAGATCCTTCAACTTGTATGTTCTCCAGTCAGAATTTTGTTAGAAGATTCTTGATGTTATTACAATTTTAGCTTCTGTAATACTCCATTTGTTCTGTATCATGCAATTTTTGTTTTTAAGATTCCTAATAAAGCACTGGACTAGACTGCAGAAGCTTATATGAACTTCGTGTGGTGTGTGTTGTTTTTCTTAACTGTTTAAAATCTGTAACTTGGTACATAAACACAGTGTTTTGTGAAACTTTTAGTATGTAACATCTTGGATCAATTCTCGGTTGGAGTTCTACCATATTTAGGACATTACAAATTCCTGGGTATTCCAGCTTCCTGTGAAATGTCTTGTCTTCAGGGAACATCCCTTGTTCCTTCCACCCTCAAGGTCTTTTAAGCTCCATGTGTAACATATTCCATCTGTGTGCTGTGAGTCTTCTCACAGGTATGAGTATTTTACAGTATGGGGGCTTTCTGCTTGTCAGAATAGTACTGTATTACCAGTATATTGATATTTTATACAGTTACCTTTTATTTGGTACTTTGTGATGCAGCAAGTTTATTCTGCACTGTCATATGCTGGATGCTAAGACCTTCCGATTGAGTAATACTCTTAAGAAAAATTAGATGTAGTATGATCTGAATTGGGGAAGAAAAAAGCTTTATTTACACATTAATTGCTAAAAGTATTCCTGTTATATCACAGTAATGGGAGAGTTAGTCTTGGCTTGACTTCCCCCTTCCCCCCCCCCCCCCCCCCCCCCCCCCCCCCCCTCCCCCCCCTCCCTCGCTGTCTCGCCCGCCACCCAACATTTGCCCTCTCCTCTCTCTACCACTTGAG
>JANHGN010005307.1:28878-49666 GCA_024605025.1 Megaceryle maxima | reverse complement strand
GGAAGGAAGGAAGGAAGGAAGGAAGGAAGGAAGGAAGGAAGGAAGGAAGGAAGGAAGGAAGGAAGGAAGGAAGGATAAAAGGTGATAAATAAAAGTTCTGAAATTAAGACATTCTGTGAAGGAAAGAAAGCATAATGCAGGATTACATTAGGAAAAACTATAGATTGTATTGAAGTGTCAGTGAGGCAGAATTAATGTTGTTGTGACCACTTCACTCTGGATATTCTTTATTTCTCATCATCACAGAGAAATCACAATAAAATACAGAATGATTTGTAGTTATCTATATTTACTATGATAGACATATATGTGCTTGTGCTCAGAAGCATGTTATTTTTCTTTATACAAAAAGCCAGATTCCACCACCTTTAATCCTTTAGATTAATTTATTTTGAATTAGCACTTTTCAACTAATGGAAGTAATATCACCTTCTGAACTCCCTATAAACTTCTCCCTCCTTGCATGCAACCACTAGACAAAGAACAGAACATCCACAGTTCCTTAATCCTGGATGTAACTGGATGTAACTACTGGTGTCAGACTAAAAAGCTCACTGTTCTCAAGGAACTTAGCTGCATTTAAAAACAGTTAGCTCTGCTAACTAAACATCTGCAGTCATTTCTCATTACTCTTCCCTGAGGAAACTTGGTTGCTCACAGTTATAAATCATCATAATTCATTTGCAGTATTTTTTTATTCTAACTGTATTTCAAAGTCAATATTATAATTAAGCATTTAAAACATAAAGACCTATGATTTCTGTTTTTCACTCTTTCAATCTCTTTTTGACCCTTCCTGTGACCCTTGGGTGTGAAGTCCACAGGGAGAAAGATGCCTCGCATCAACAGAAGAAACTCCACAAGGAGCAATGGCTGCAGAAGCTGTACTTCACTTTGTAGATCTCAAGTTTAAGCTGCCTCTGTTGAACTTAAGAACATTTTAAAATGTTTACCACATAACTTCATAAATCTCAATGCATTACACCTTTTCCATTTGTAAAGCTGACACATTAGATAAGAGACCTAAACCTTTCAAATTTGAAAGCAGCAAATCTGCTAGCCCAAAGAAAGGGTGCTTAATGGCATTAGTACATAACTTAACAAGTGTTCTGCAGACTCCAAGAAAAGGTAGCATAGTACAATAGTCTTGTGTAGCAATACACTGAATATTATTTGGTGTAATAGGTTTTGTAGTTCAAATGTATAGACAACAGTACAATGAACAAACATTTCAGAGGATACATTGCATAACTATATGGTGCTCCCAGATTGGCTTTCTTGGAAGAATAGCAATTTAAACTCTTCTCATTGTAATCTGAAATATGAAGACTGGTATAATGTCAAAAATAGTGCACTTTCTTCATTCAAGAAAGCAGTATCTCATTGTGGTATTTTAGGGCTGGTGACAGTCTTTTATGTGACAATTATGCCATTTAACTCTATATATGTGTGTGTATGTGTGTGTCTTCTGACCACATAAATGCTTTTCAATTAGAAAGACAGAAAAGAAAATCACACTGGTGATATATGAGCAGTCTATTACTATTAGGCAGCTTGAAACTTAAATAAAACTGTCTTGACTTACACAAGCCAGGAGTCTAACCATAAACCAGAAAACTATCCAGACTTTTCTGTAATTAAATTCTTCCACTGTGTCATGTGAGCAGTTATCCTGTTTTTTAAAATACTTTCAGGAAGAAAAGATGGAGACTTCCTGTATGAATTGAAACTGTTTCTCACTGGCAGAGGAAAAAGTATTCTGATGGGGCGTTTTTTGGTTTTTGGTTTTTTTTTTTTTTTTTTATAGAGCAATTAGTAGAGTAAAACCTAACCCCTTATAGCTGTTACTAGGTATAAAATGACAGGCAACATGGACAGATTCCCACAAGATACATCGCTTAAACAGATGGCATGCAAAAAAGTTAAATTTCCAAATAGTTTTAAAAGACCATGTAGACAACACAGTCATCTAATATAGAACTGAAAATATCTGCTATTTGTTTATTTATTTCATGGAACAAATTTCACTTTTAGAAAATATTCCTTCATGGCCACTTTAGTAGGTGCCCTGGTTTGAGTGAGAACAGAACTAATGCTGTTCTGTGATTTGACTTTTCAGCTCAGTTCTAAGTAGCTGCACTGTCTGAAGCTAGCAACATTTTTTTTGTAGTCTGCATCTAGCAGTGGTAACACCTGATGCTTAGAGTTACTACCAATCATTGGTGCGCAGACCAAGACCCTGCTGGATCTTGTGTACCATGTTGTGGGGTACAAGAAATAAAAGGATACACTGGTGGGGAGGAGCGGACAGGACAGGTGACCCTAAACTGACCAATTTGGTATTCCATGACATATACATCATGTTCTTTATAAAGCTGAGGGATCACAAGGGTCAAGCTCTTGGCTGCTTCTGCTTCTTTTCTTCAATGGCCAGCATCCAAGAAGGACTCTGACATTCTGCCTTCGATCCTGATCTATGTGTTTCTGAATGTAGTACCAGCATCCGGCTCCTGATAGAGTAAGATAGTAAGAAATAAGAACAAATCCAAAAAAGCCACCTTCTTCCCACCCCTTCCATCTTCCTGGGCTCAAATTTACTGACAAGTTTTCGATGTCCTCCTCCTGAGCATCACAGGAGGATGGAGAGTGAGGGTTGCTGTCAGTTCATGGCATGTTATCTCTACTACCCCTTTCTTACACTTTTCCCCTGATGCAGTGTGGGGTCCACACAGGAGACAGACCATGAACTTCTCCAACATGGGATTTCCCTATGGACTGCAGTTTCAGGACATACACATCCTTAAGTGTGGGGTCCTTCACAAGCTGAAGTGTGGATATCTACACCATGGACCTCTGTGTGCTACAGGGGGACAACCTGATTCACCGTAGTCTTCACCACAGGCAGCAGGGGAATCTCTGCTTTGACACCTGGAACATCTCCTCACCCTCCTTCTTCACTGACCTTGGTGTCTGCAGAGTTGTTTCTCTCATATATTCTCTCACTCTTCTCCCTGTTTGATTCTGTGCAGTGGTTGTTGTCCTTTCTTACATATTTATCACAGGGGTACCCCCCCAACTAGTGCTGACTGGCTCAGCTTTGACCACATACACCCAGTGGTGGGTCTTTCACAGAGCTGACTATCACTGACTGTCCCACATGGGGGAAGCCATTAGTGTCTTCTTGTAGAAGCCACCTCTGCAAGCCCCACCCCACCTCTGCCCTGTTTCTTGCTGCATAAAGCCAGTAGAAATGTAATATAGTAAATTTATCATATTGCTGAAGTAATTGACTTAATATGAGATTTCATTGTAATAACGCTAAGATTTGTTGAAAACTGTCAAAAGACAAGAAATTCTCATATATACCTACTTTTTTTTCTATAAGAATTGCCAATTTCTGAAAAGCAATATTTGCAAATCTTATCATTATGCCACATTGTAGTACCACAACATGAAGAAAGCAAAGAGAATAAAGTCAACATTTTATTTCTCATGACTTTATTTGGCTTTCATATAAATGATTTGGCTGCATCACAGGGGTACAGAATTGCACTGAATCAAAGCGCATCTAAGTCAATGGAAAGATACCTATTGATTGTAATGATGCTTGCATGAGAAATTGAGTGAACTCACCAGCTGTAATTTTACAAAAAGATTAGACTTAAAAAAAATTTCCTCACATTTTTTGCCCATCTCATTCCTTTATTAGTAGTATTAAAAAAAAAAAGAAAAAAAAAAAGTAATTAATCTGGTTGAACAAAGAAAAAATTAGAATCTTGGATAAACTGCTATCCATACCATATATGCTGCTATATTAATTACATGGAAAATGGGCTTAATGATTCAGGCCTTTGAGGTCAATAAGGTGATAATCAAAAAATGGCAAAAATAAAGATCTGTTGTATTGCAGTTGCTGGGTTTTTTTATTATTTTCTCAGAGAACATGATCTGTAGTATCTTGTGGAATAATTACTAATGACCGGAAAGTAATTATAGTTCAAGCATTAGCCTCTAGGATTTCCACAGCTTCCACTGCTATTTATACAAAAAGTTAGTCCATCACAGGAAAAGGATAATGTGTCATTCCAGTGTACAAGACAACATTAACAAGACTCGTGCTCTGAAACAGACAAAGCCCATTAAGCCACTCAAATACACCACCTTATAAATGTTTTCTCACTTCACATCTAAGCAACAACATACTATCAAGCAAAAAAAAAATTTCTATTTTAAAATGCCCAGAGACAATTTAGTGTGTCAAAGAGTGCTTCCCATCTAAATGTATGATGGAATAGGAAGTTCTAGTTTACAAGAAAAATGATAGATTTAAGCTATAATTAGAATTCCATTTCATGGGACATTCATTTATTACAAACTTTTGTTTCATTCTTATCTGAAATGAATCAGCAAGTATAGTTTTCTACACAGAAGACGTACCAAAGTACATTTGTACACACATTTAAAAAATATTAATAATTTTTAAAAAATTAACATTTTCATATACCTTTTTTTTTTAAAAAAAAAAAAGAAAATTTCACTGAAATGGACGTATATCCACAGAAAGCTTTAATTCAGTCTGATTCAAAAAATTTTCATACACAGCTCTGAAAATAACAATCTGTCTTTGAAATAACATTAGTTTAAATAGACTGATGTTATTCTGTTTTGCTTTTCATAATACTTTTTTCTATTGCTACTGAGCAACCCATTTGTTTCTATAAAAGTTAATAATACATTGATTTTTTTGATCTGCTTATTTAGTTAGTGCTACATTCGTGGCCTCCCAAACATGTGCATAGAATTCCCAAACAAAACTTAATTCCTGATATTACTTTTCCATGGCTTACCTGTAAGCCAGATAAAAAATAGCTTTTCCAGTAGAATAGAAAATTTTCAGGAGGACTTAGGAGAAGTTAATATATAAAATATACACTGAAAAACAAAGGAGTCCACAGATCCAGTATAAATTAGGGATCTGATAAACAACTCATCAAAGTTAATTAAATGTCAATTAACTGTCATTGACTTCCATAGGCTTTAGATCAGTTGTATTAGTCAAGGTGTTTGATACTTAAAAAACAGATGGATCTTGTTTCCTTTTGTTATTTCTATGAATTTGTAATTTACTAGACTGTTGTATTTCTAGCACAGCTTTGGATTTCATGATGGCCAAGGATCAAGAACAAGATTACAGTCTCTTAGCAGCATCTAGTATTTTGAATTGCGTGCTTTCCAATAATGAATGTTCTCTACCCATTAAATAGATTTTTCATTCTAGTAATACCATAAGTGCATATTATTACTACCTAGAAGTTATTTCATATGTATATATATGCAAATATATGCATATATATGATATATTTCTGTGCAATGTATATAATTTAAATGCATATGTCTTTTGTGTTATAAGCAAATTTCTTTATGATAAAAAGAAATTGGTTTATTTTTATTTGAAATCAAGATATATAACAATTTTACTTAATGCACTTCACTATTTTATAGAAGAAAAGCAGTTTCAAATGTCTGTTTTTTTCCTGCTTGCTTAAGGTAGATAGAACAGTTTTACTTTATTGTATGAATTGTTATTGTATAGTAATATATATTGTTATATTGTGTTGTTCTGTTAATGCAACATTATTATACAGTCATAGCCTGAACATCTATATGTCACTTAAACTCAACTAAATCACTAGATTTTTGTTTGTTCTTTAGTAGTTTACGTAAAAAAAATATTCTTTTTCAAAAATAGTGTCTGTTAGGTTAAAGTTCTCAGTTTTAAAACCTAAAGACTGCATTGTACAGGTGATTCATGATAGCCTAAAGAAGGACTCCAGACGTACTAATAAAATTTGATTATCAGCTTAAGTCTTCCTTAAAAAGCAATCTTCAGTGCGCCCACCTTGTGTTAATGAGCTATCTCAAAAATTCCCTAATGACTGAGTAAAATCAATCATTGTGCTTTTTTTGCTCTCCATCTGTGCTAAGTGTATGAAAACTCTAGATTTTAAAAATCAGCAGGCCCTAGATAATTAGATATTCTTGACAAAGAACAAGCTTATCTTATGTCAAAGCCACTTCAGTGTAGCTGTTTCTCAGATAACAGAGACTGGGAGATGCTGATTCAGAAATCAGTTTCTTTTCACTTCCCCTTTTGCAAAAACAGGTCTTGACCTTGTCAATACACACCAACATTTTTGACTTGGAACTCCTGTTGTGTCTGTTTAGATTTCCCATCTTGGGTACTAGTGGTGGGGGATGTCCATTACTATTCCCATATTAAAACTGTATAGAAACATTTTAAGATGTTTACTTTCTTCTACTACCTGGAAGGAAAGCATGCTATTGCATCATCTCTCTGACTAAGAATCCTGTTGATCACTGCTTTGATCACTACTGCCAATCTAGTAAATTCTACAGCTCTGCATAAAGGAATAACTCATGTTTGTGCAAAAAGGGGGGTCTCTGGTAGCCAGGAAATTTGGGTACTTGATTCAATTATTCAAATTCATATACTAATTACACAAGAATAATACTTAGCAGAAAACTATGTGTTAGCTGCCATTATATTCTTACTTGGGGGTTTTTTACATAAACCTTGATTTCACTCTTGCTTTGAGCAGTGTGTTGGAAGTTTTACCAAAGACCATAGGGAATATAATCCGTGATATAATTTGTAAGCAAAGAATTATTATTTCTCTTTGGTTTTGCAGAGCCAAGTACAAGGGATACCAGCTAAAACAGTTATACATAAGAGCTGTAAGAACTAAATTATAAAAGAATACTACATCTCTGAAGTCAAACAATGTGATATTATGAAATACTAGAAATAAATGTATCTGCTCCCTCTTGCTTACAACACTGGAATCTTGTTGAAATTCAATAGGGAAAAAAAAAGCTCTCCTAAGACCTAGGCAAGTATCTTCCATAGACTTTTATTTCATCCCTTCATAAAATTTGCTGTTTGTACTACCACCAGCATCCTTCAAAAACTGTCAGTCTGTGGTGATGCAGTTAAAAGGCGTTTCCCTAATATATCCATAAGCAGAAGAATGCTGTCTGCACCAGTTTTAGAAAGGAGTTATGGGCACAACATACAGAGTGCCTGCACCTCATATAGTTTCCTTTCAGAGTTCCTATAGTCTTCATGTGAAAAACTGATGCAAGCTGTTGTGGTTGTCTATGAAGATACTAGACATGCTCAGCTAGGTTTTCTAATGGGACTTTTTCAACTGCTTGTGGTTATACAACCACAAACACACAACTTGTCTGGTCTTAAGCTAATCCTGGGTATATATCTCAAGATGAAAAGTGCACTTAACTAGATAAATTCTGGTCTGTAGAGACATGGAGTTCTATCACTTCCAATAGTCCTTTGGCACCCCTTTGGTAACAGAGAGGTCTTAAGCAGTTTACTCTGAGAAGAGTGACACAGAAGATGAGAGAATATCAGGGGATGATGGAAGATTGTGTAAGCAGAGGGAGAGGATGTCCTCAGTTAGAAAAGCCACAGTGACCTCTGAAGCAGCTCAGAAACTGGAAAGTGTAAAAGTGTTCAGTCAGCTTCCCATTCTGACCATATAAAACATTACACAAGATATGGCCCTTGCTCTGCTCAAAACATCAACAATCTAATTGCAATATAAGTAAAATAATGCTTATTTTCTAAAATAGCAAGTTGTGTCTGTGCTTTGCAAGCCTTGTCAAGCACATGCAGTTCAGGAGTGAGGACTACTCAGATTCTTGACAATGGTTTGAATTGTATAATCTCAGCAGCCAAAGCTTGAATTCTGGGTGTGCAGTAATTCACAGTTTTTTATGGGAAAATCAACATGCAGAAATAATGAACTTATTGGGGGGAAACACTTGGAAGTTTTAGGAGACAGGGCATCATAAAGTCAAGTGATATATATACTGAAATGTTCACATATAGAAGTAATAGGTTTCTACAAATTCATCCAATAATATCTTTAATCCCTGGACCTCTCACCTAAACTAAAGCTCACATTCCTGAAATTAAATGCAAGGCAGAATTTTAACAACTTTTCCTCCAAAACTTAATTTTCTGAAAAGATTATATTACTTTTTGTCACAGATCTGGAATTTCAGCCTGGTATCCCAGAAGTGCTCCGCAAACGAGACTCCCATACATAATAAATTCCCATCTCAAAAAAAAAAAAAGCCTTTTCCAAGTTCAGTTCATGCTTCCTGCCACTAAAACTATAGAACCATATAATCATAGAATGCTTTGTGTTGGAAGTGACCTTTGAAGGACATCTAGTCCAACCCTGCTACTATGAGCAGGGACATCTATAAATGAGGGTGCTCAAAGCCCCATCCAACCTGACCTTGAATGTTTCCAGGGATGGGGTGTCTACTACGCTGGGCAACTGTTCCAGTATTTTACTACCCTCAGCGTAAAAAATTTCCTCTGCATGTCCAATCTAAATCTCCCCTCTTTTAGTTTAAAAACATTATCCCTTGTACTATTGCAACAGACCTTGTTAAAAAGATTGTCCCCATCTTCCTTACAGGCTGCATTTAAGTGTTGGAAGGATGCAGTAAGGTCCCCCTTCTCTTCTCCAGGCTGAATAAGCCCAGCTCTTCACAGGCGAGGTGCCCCAGCCCTCTAATAATTTTTGTGGCCCTCCTCTGGACCCACTCCAACAGTTTCATGTCTTTCTTGTGCTAAGGGCTCCAGAGATGGAAACAGTACTCCAGGTGAAGTCTCATGAGAGCAGAGTAGAGGGGCAGAATCATCTCCCTTGACCTGCTGATCATACTTTTTTTTGATGTAGCCCAAGATACAGTTGGCCTTTTGGGCTGTAAGTGGACATTGCCAGCTCACATGCAGCCTTTCTTCTACCAGTATGTCCAAGACATTCTTAGCAGGGCTGCTCTTGACCCCTTCATTCCCCAAGGCTGTACTGATACCCGGTTGGGATTGCCCCAACCCAGGTGCAGGATGAAATAATTATGCAAAACACCTCCTTAGAGAATGAAATTTCTAAATCTTACAAAATGACAATAATTTATTTCCCTAATCCTTTCCACTTCAATTTAAACCAAAAGAAATCAATCACAGGTGTGGAATGACAGTTCAAATGTGTCAGATTGAGTAATTCCACCTTTTTAACATGAAAATTACACATTTAGAAATCATAATTTGTCACAAGCTAACATTTAGGAAGAAAAAACACTACTAAAATTAAAAAAAGTAATTTTTTTATCACTAGCATTTTTTATTTTATCAGAATTTTATGTTTCATTGAAAAATGCTGGAAGCATTTTCATCGTGTCTCATATTCAGAAATACCTATGCATATGTCCATGTGTGTGTTGCCAACCAGGGGCTTTCAGAGAATATTTCTCACTTAATATGGGCTTGTGAATGTCCCTGTGACTTCCCTCATTACACTCATGCTTCAACTTTCATTTCAAACCAGTTTCAAATGTTTCAGCAGCATGTTGAAATCATATTCTGTGATAAGAATTTTCATGTATTGCCTATTCTTCACATTTGTTAAAAAAACAGAAAAGAAAACAAGCAAACAAAAAACCCAAACAAACAAATAAAAAAACCCCCATAACTAAGGAATAGCAATTTTACAAGAGTAAATCTCTTTAACATGTTAAGTGCTAAAATACTCACAGTACCGTGGTATTACAACTGTATACATGCGAGGCAATCCATGACTTTCTAAAATTATGGGGTTATTTTAGACCTTTGAAGGCACTGTTTTCAATACCAGAGGTTTAAGGAATAGTTTTCATTTGTTTTAATAAAAATTCTTTTTAAGCTAGTACGTTTTTCAGCAGTTGACAGAAGAAGCCCACGGAAACCTCTGTGATTGTATGTGTGTGAGTATGAAACACTGATTAATACATTGGCTATCTGCAGAGTATGCTTTGGTTACAATGACTCAGTAAATTGCAGCAAAATCACCATAATCCACTACCCTCATCCACTGCCAAAAGCTCTTGAAAGTAAGGAAGATGCATGCATTTAAAAAAGGCATTCAGAATGTGTTCACAAGAATAAGAATGATATATATAAGCTAAGGTTTACTAATGACTCTGGCTTTTATCGAGAGATTGGTATCAGCTAGATAAATCATCTGCATTCCATTTTACCAGGCTTTCAAATGTAATTGATATAATCCATCTAGACCACACAGGTCTATACTTCAGGTAAAATCAAAACAAAGCTGTGTGGTCTAGTTTGTTAGCACTGTAAAGACAACTTATTGTTAACCTTAAGATAAGCCACTGCATTTAAATCTATTTATAGCCACCTTCAGTAAGTATGCCTGGCTTCTTTTTTACTTTCGAGGTCAAAGTCACAAAGGCTGTCACAGGAAGGTGTAAATTACACTTCTTTGCATCAGCAAATCCCTTTGCATAAGGCATGGAGTACATTTCAGCTGAAAACAGTGAGCTATTTCACTGCTACCTTCTCTCAGGATTTCCACTAAAGAATAAAAGAGTCGGCAATTCAATTTTGATAAAGCTGTCAGTGGAAGCCATTGAAGAATCACAGACCTTGACCACCCCACTTTTATGTCAGAATTACCTACTTTTAAAAGCTTGTACTGGTCCTTCAAGACAGGTAACAAAAAGAACTGTAAAAGCAGATTGTAGTTTGTTTGTGATCTCATTCCCTCTACGAAAGGCAATTAAAATAGCTTCCATTTGCTTCTCATGGAAGAGAATCAGTAAAGAGAGAAGAGTACTGTATGAATCCAACTATTTAATTGGAACATGGAACAAAACCAACCAGCTTGCAAAAATAGAAATGCTAATAATTTTAAAAGTCTATCTCTGAAGGTCTATCTCGGTTTAATACTACTGGCATCCACAACAATGTAAATTTATTCTCTGCCCTCCCACCTTAATTCTTGGCATACTGTTCCCTACTCTGCACACCCACTGTCTGTGGGGCTATCGCCATATAGCCAGTGTAACAACAGAGGGAATCAGGCTTCCCAATGCTCCAGAAACTCACAATAGCTTAAATATAATTTATCTTTTTACAAATGAAAGATCTTCCTCAAACCACCCAGAGGTATTCAGGATATCTAAAATGATTGCTTGGGAAGGGAGAAGAAGGGACTCAGCTTTAGATCCATCCCTCAGAGCCTTCTAATAAACGTCCCTATCTGAGTTTCCATGTGCACACTTGTGTGTTTTGTGAAGTCTGGACAGAGGCCCAAATACAGTTTACAATCCTTCTTTCACAATTACAACTGGTCAAGGAGGTTGACTCATGTCTGCTATTTATAACTTATGCCTCATGGCTTCTTGTTAGAGAGCAGGTTGTGCTGTGAGCTGGGTGATTGATAGTGAGTTAATGGTTCCATTGTCTGCAGTAATGCAGAAAGTACAATTCTCATGCATCACATTGAACGGGAGCTTTATCACCGATGCTTTGTGCTTTAAAGTGGTGCTGTCACTAATACTCCTGAAAGGAACAGTGACCAGGACTGGAGGCGCTAGGATGAGTCTTTTGATATCCATGTTATTAATACTTCTGTTAACTCCCCAGTGTACAAAAGTTACAGAGCAGGCCTTGTCAGTTGTTGTTGTTATGGTGAATGCATTAGGATAGACAGAAGTTAAATGCAGTTAAGTGATTACAATAATTTACTCAAAATAATTGTTAAAACTCTTTTAACTACTTGTATTCAATGCAGGCATTGCATTGTTTTCCCCTGCTTTACCAGATTTACAACATTAGACTTCTTCCATGATACTCCCCCTTACTGAAGTAACTGGCAGTGTGGACACTAGTAAGAGTGGCTTAAAATTCAGGCATGCTTACTGAAGAGAAGAAACAACCAGCACTCTTCCTAGATCAAGTTCAATTCTGTCTTTAATAGGCAAGGAACTTTAATTTCACTGTCATCATTTCTTCAAAACTATTTACAATACCTGGACTTTGGGATTTTACAGTATGTGTTAAGTACAAATGAGGAGCTGGAAACTGATTGTTTCATTGGCTTCCACCTTCTTGCAGTTTTCTTCACTTGATATGGCAGTAGTCCTGTTGGAACAATATTACAGCCACTCACATGGGTCCCCATGTGATGCCTCCAAGGGTCTGGAAATGCTACTTGCTTTAATCTCAGAGGTGTAGAACTACCCATCTGTCCTACCAAGGATGTGTTTTAGTGAAAACACCAAAAATCCTCAGCACCCTTCATGTTATTGCTCTACCCTGAGACCTGAGATTCACAGAATTTTTCCTGTGAACTGTGCAAATTCATAGATTTGTGTAGATATTTGCTTCATCATTGCATTTTAAAAAATATTTAATTCAGGGGGTAGAACATGAAACTTACTACAGCCCTGTATCAATAGGATTAAAGTTCCAATTTTTTTTTCACATTTTTTGCCAAAGTAAAGTCAGTAAACTACTGCACACCAGTCTTACTCAAACTGATTTTCAGTGTTATTACTTTCTTCCTTAGGAATTTTCTCTACGTGACTGCAAGGGCTTTGAAGACCAAGACCCTGCAAATTAATGCATTGGCCAAAACAAAACAAAAAAAGAAAAGAGTCAGTTGAGCTATTAAGCTATTATTGACTTCCAGGACAACATAGCACTTACAGTTCAGAACTTTCACTGGGAAACATAGCAGAGAACTCCTAAGAAAGTCACATCAAATGTATAGAATTTCAATGATAAAGTAGTGTTATCCTACTTCTGCCAAGAAATCCTGGATATATTCTGCCCAAGACATTTGGCACAAAAACATATGGCTTCATGCTGTCTAAAGTGTTGGATGTGCACATGAAATTTCCTGTGTGTTCACTGTCTGCCTGTGAGCTCAGGCACAGCAGAGGTGTTAGGTACAGCCTGCATTCCCCACAGAAACATTCAAGTTTTCAGTTTCTGCCCAGAAACAAGTTTCAGACAGGGAGAGGAGACATGTTCAGAGAAACCTACATGGATGATGTTCCTAATAAATGTCAGTATCACAGTTGGTATTTCACTTTTATTTGGCCATTAGAATTTTACATACAATTTTATCTCCCACTGTGAAGAAAGGCACTCCTGAAACAATGCTAGAGACAACATAATGTGCAATTGTGTGTGGCACGATAAAAGCTTATCCAAAGCCCCCAGTGTCAGCATTACTGGCACAGCTACATAATAGAAAATAGAACTTTTTGGAATTAACTCTGAAATTTTCATACAAAGCTGGACAGAAGTTGTGCCTGAATAAAAAAAAAAAAAACAGGATGGGATACTTTGTATGTAAATCCTAGTGTGTTCAGGGTGCTAATCTTACAACCATATACTTGTGTAGAAAATGCTGACACAAATTCCCTCAAACAGTGCATTTCACATAATAATTTGCAACAAAGCAAAGTACATTTACCATGTAGTTAAACATAATGACACTGGTTGTGTTTTTCATAAAGGTGTAAACGGCAGCACATCATATCAGAAGAAAAAGGAAGTGTCTCAGTTAAAATTTTTTGGTCATTGACAGTGGAAGAAAATGCCCATGTTTAGCTAATTAATACCACTGGTTTTGGTGGCAAAGAAATGAAACCTCAACTTCCTACCAGAAGGGAGGTGGTGTGTGTATATCAATCAAAAGAAGAACTTGCAAAAGCCTGAATTAGAAGAAAAGGTAGTAAAACAAACAGGGCTAACAATTTGTTCTACAAACTTCCTAACTCCTCTCTAAATACTATTCATCTTTATAACTTTACCTGTCATGTCAGAAAAACTGTTATCTATACTTTTCTATTTTCTAAAATTTCTTACATTAAATCTGTTCACTTTACAGAAAAAATGTATCTGGAAGTAGTCTGAGATCTACTGTGCATAATTCTATGGGAATTCAAAATCTTGAAATAAATACTGATTTTCTTTATTGAACTTCTCATTTATGAGGTTTTGATTAATAAGTCATTCAGATAGAATCAAAGCTGTAGGAAAAAATGACAAAAAGGTCTCTTTTCAAAACAGCTTATCCTGATAAAATAGTCAATTAAGATGTTTCTTTAACCACAGTCCACTATTAAAACACCAGTTAGGAATTTAAGAATGTGGAAACTTCTAGATCATGTTCAGTGGTAACATGAAAAATGTTAAATTCCCAGAGCAACAGTATTTCCTTTTACTAATTTGATCATCTGCTGCTGCTTTAGGGCAATATGTAAATATATGCATATTGAGTTACCATTTTGCTTCACCATCCAGTTAACAAGAACTGAAAGGAGGGTAAGACAACCTTAGTCTCGTATAGCATTTCCATAGCTCCCAAATAAAACAAATAAAGCAATGAAAGACTTTCTCTCCCCTTCACAGTAGCTTGCTTTTAAAAGTTAGAGGTTTGCCTCTTGGCAGTGCGGGTATTGTTAGGACATCACCTTAGCATAACAACTTTAATTGTACGACCACAACCCTTCACCCCAATTATGTTTAGTCTTGGGTTATTTATTGCTGATGCCTGGTGCACTTTCAGTAATGGGCTTTTTATTTTTGCCTTGCATTTTTTCTAACAAAATGTTTTATACTCCACATATATTATCATTAAAGGTCCCTTGATTAAGGTTTTTTCTCTTTGACAAGTCTAAATGCAATTAAAGTGCAAGAAAGTCCTGAGAGAGCTATTTCTTATTTCACATGTATTTTTCTATCATGTTTTTCCTTCTCCCTTGGATTTATAATGTCACCTCCATCTGTAAAGGAAAGTAGCCCTAAAATGATCCTATGAAGTCCTGCAACTTGCTAAGTCATTCAATGTGAACAAGCTTAACCCAAGAGAGAATAAGCTGAAGATATTGTGTGATCTAAAACTAGTGCCCATCAATTACAGATTTAAACCAAAACCCACCTTTTCTCAAAACACTTGGGATCTTCATCTATTCATTAAACCTAAATTTGATTTTTGCATCTCAAATATTACACTGACTTACTACACTGACTTTATGATGATTTTAGCATAATTGCTGACTGTATTTATTCCTAAATTATAGGAAAGCACTGCATAAGCACAGAACTAGAGAGCATTTACTTACTCCTGACACTCCTTTCAAGGATGTTTTTCCTATAGAATTTCTAATCTTGTTTGAAGACTTCATTCTATCTCAGAATACAAGGGAGAAATAGCTATACCTACTTTCCCATACTATAGGCACAATATGTAAGATAATGACTATATAATGAGGCCCTGTTCCTGTCATTCTACAATAATAAAAGCTGCACCCATATGGAGCTTGATTTACCTCAAAGATACACAGGCACAGCAAACCACTGTTGAGCTGTAAGTATCGATATTCGGTCCCTAGATCCCAGTTAATCTAATATCTGTGCCTATATGAGTCAGACCAAAAGTACAGACAATCCACCATGTCTAACCAGTGACAGAGAGACCTTTTACTGGATCATCTAAGATGACTCTATTTTGTGCAAACATCACTAATTTCAAAGTCAGAAAAAGATTACTGCCCTGAAGTTATGAAATTGCAGACATAGTTAACATAATTTTTTTGGCACCAAGTTTAATTCAAAAGGATTAAATAAGTGTATTCATAGATTTTTAAACCAATCAAATCTAGAAGCCATTTCCTGCATTAGTTTTCCAGCTAACTTAATTATACAGCCCCAGGCTCTGGCTCATGATCAATTACCAGAGTTGTAAAAATCTGGAGCCCAAGTCTACCACGTATTAATCACCACATCTGATGTAAGGAAAACAGTCTTTATTGTGGTTTTTGGATTTGAAATCAAACCAGTAACCATAGCTGATGTAGCTGTACTCCACTTAAAAAAAAAAAAGAAAAAAATTAATTAGTATTTCACATGACTTAGCAATGTGTGGGAATGATATATTGTCATATGTGAAAGAGGTCTGAGGAATATTTAAAGCAGAATATTGTGTTTATTGTAAAGTACTGAGAAAAACTATGCATGTCTGAAGGACAAGAGTTCACTAATGCTGCCTACCACACAGCATTTTCTGCCCAATATTACAACTGATTTTTTCCTCTTTATCATGCAAAAACTGTCTAGTTCATGCTCTCCCAGCAAAGTAATCATAACTGCATGATGAGCAACTTACCCATGATTTGCCAATCTAAACACACATTCCCTTTCTACCCCACATACATCTCGAGTTCAATAGCTGTTTGCTAGGACACTGGGGGGTGCAATCCTTATTTATCAACAAATAAGTATGTAAAAAATATAATAAAGAGCTTCATGAATAGTTAGGGGGAGAAAAAAACAACTTTTGTGCTGGCAGAACTTTTCTGTGGTCAAGCTGATGCATCCTGTGAATAAATAATAGCTTGACAGCAAATAACCAAAGAAAATCCATGGAAATGAGGGGGAATTAAATAGCTCCGGAAACAGTTCCAATTATACTGAAGATTATTGAAATTTCCTTTGGGAGAATATTTTCAAAGTGCTATTTTCAAAGTTTGATTGACAAAACAGCAGTGCCTGTTAGAATGCCCTGATCCAGAAGTCCTTTGGAAAGGCTTTCAGGGATGCCTCTGAGTAGTGGGTCAGGTTCATCATTTGCATACACTTAAATACTATATTGAACTGGTGTGACACCCTGTAGACACCAAAGGTCAACCATTATATTAGAATATACTGTTATGGTACAGAATTTTACTTTGTTAAGGTTGCTCCAAAATGTCTTGTGCCTTTCTGGAAGGTGAAGCAGAGTTATGTTTATATCTGAGAGCCAGGAAAGAAATTAAGATATATGCTAACTCAGTTTTATTTCTAATCTCTCTAGCATTGACCATGCACATCCACAAAAAGCTCACCCGCCTTGTAACTTTGCAGATAATATAATGCAGGTAACAGTACCTGTGTCATCTACAGCACTATCAGTATCTTCTCTCCAACAAAGCAGAGTCATGATCACATTATGAGGTCTGACAGCAGTTCCCTACCTATGCTTTGCTCTCAAAGAGCAAGTCCATTAAATGAAGCGTAAAGACATCTATGCCAGGTACTGGAATTCCTTCTCCTTATTTTACAACAAAATCATCATAGTGCCACTGTCATGATATTGTCCCTTCCCCTAATCCAGCTCTTCCATTAAAAGCCATATCCTTTTCTCTCATCCCATCTCAATTATAGGAATTTTCAGGGTACATCTATACCAGGAATTCCTCCTTAAGACTTTAGTGCTAAAATAAGGACTACCAGACTCTTTTAAGCTCCTCAGGGATAGATGCCTTTATATTTAACTTTCCTTACTCTTTCTTCAGAAGGGGTGAAAAAGGAAGTTAAATCCTATATGGTAACCAACTAAAATATATTAAGGCAATAAGTGGAGCCATGGCCTGAAGCTAAAAACCTTTAAAAATCCCATGGTTTTATATTTTTCTAAATGACTGGTAGAATGTGTGAACTCCACAGGTTCCTGGGATGGTTGGAGATTTATATCTGAGAATACACTTGCTCACTTAATCCTAAAGTTGTATATTTAATATATCTTACAAGAGGATTTTAAGAAAACTTTAGTGAACTTATAAGTTTTAGAGCACTCCTATGTTTAAATAGGTACTGTTGCTTAGGAATATTATGTATTCCAAAAGCCATGGTAGTGTGGTGAAGTCCCCACTGAATGGAAAAAAGGAAGTACAACCCCCATATTCAGAAAGGGAAAGGTGGATGAACCTGGAAACCATAGACCAGTCAGTCTCACTTCTGTGCCCGGTAAGATCATGGAGCGGATCCTCCTGGAGGCACTACTGAAGCAGATAAATAACGATGAAGTGATTGGCTAAAACCAACATGGTTTCACCAAGGGCAAATCATGCCAGACTAACCTGGTGGCATTCTCTGAGAAGGTGACACCATCAATAGATGGGGGAAGAGCAACCAACGTCATTTACCTGGACCTGAGTAAAACCTTTGACACTGTCCTGCATGACATTCTGGTCTCCAAGCTGGTGAAATATGGGTTTGATGGATGGACAATTCAGTGCATAAAGAACTGGCTTGATGACTGCTCCCAAAGAGTAGTTGTCAATGGGTCCATATCCAAGTGGAGACCAGTGAAAAGTAGAGTCCCTTAAGGATCAGTACTGGGACCAATCTTGTTTAACATCTTCGTTATTGACATGGACAGTGGCATTGAGTGCACCCTCAGCAACTTCGCTGACAACACCAAGCTGTGTGGGGCGGCTGACATGCTGGAGGGAAGGGATGTCATCCAGAGGGACCTTGACAGGCTGGAGAGGTGGGCCCATGCCAACCTCATGAAGTTCAACAAGGCCAAATGCAGGGTCCTCCATCTGGGTTGGAGCAATCCCAAGCACCAATATAAGCTGGGCAGGGACTGGCTTGAGAGAAGCCCTGAAGAAAAGGACTTGGGGGTACTGGTGGATAAGAAACCCAACATGAGCCATCAGTGTGCTCTTGCAGCCCAGAAGGCCAATCGTATCCTGAGCTACATCAAGAGAAGCGTGGCCAGCAGGTCAAAGGAGGTGATTCTCCCCCTCTACTCCACTCTCATGAGACCTCACCTGGAGTACTGTGTTCAGTTCTGGAGCCCCTATTACAAGAGGGATATGGATGTGCTGGAACATGGCCAGAGAAGGGCCACAAGGATGATAAGCAGGCTGGAGCACCTCTCCTATGAGGACAGACTGAGAAAGTTGGGGTTGTTCTGTCTGGGGAAGAGAAGGCTCATGGGAGACCTTATTGTGTCCTTCCAGCGTCTTAAGGGGGCCTACAAGAAAGCTGGGGAGGGACTTTTTATGCTGTCGGGCAGTGATAGGACTAGAGGGAATGGATTAAAATTAGGAATAGGTCAATTCAGATTAGACATTAGAAAGAAGTTCTTTATCATGAGGGTGGTGAGACACTGGAATGGGATGCCCAGAGAGGCGGTGGAAGCCCCACCCTTGGACATTTTTAAGGCCAAGCTGGATGGGGCTGTGAGCAACCTGCTCTGGTGGGAGGTGTCCCTGCCATTGGCAGGGGGGTTGGAACTATATAATCTTTAAGGTCCCTTCCAACCCTGACAATTCTATGATTCTATGATTAAATATATATATATATATATAAAAGATACACTTCACAGGTGAGAATTCATAACAAAAGACTACTATAAACTGAAAAGTTTGCACCACTGGACAGAACTACTACCATAATATTTTAGAGTGTATTATTTTTACCCAATAAGACAACTCAGCGCCTAAAATTATGCAAAGGTTTTAGACTGTGAGTTTCAGCTTCACAGGGACAGTGAAACATATAAAACTCTGGAGAAAAGTGAATGGTAGAAACACTTCAGGATTCACCACTTGATGGCTTACATGTTCAATCCAATTCATTGATGGTTGTTATGAATTCAGTTCCTTGGCAATTTACTATCCTATACATTGCTCGGGGACTATAAACACTTAGATGGGGTTATGAAAACAATTTCACAAGGCAGCCATGCCAAAATTCAGCTGAATCCTGTTGGCAAGGATAGTGTTTGGTGAATGTTTTGTTCATTCCAGTTTGCACGTCCTCACCAAGACTGGTAGGTTTCCCATATTAAAGCTCAGAAGAAAATGTCAAGGTTGACTTGAAACCAGAAATCTTTGCCATTTCAGCTTCAGAGATTGCTGTGGAGTAAACATCCATAATGCAAAGAAATATTTTTCTATCTGGGTGTATTCCCAAAGGGATAGAAATTTGAATGGTTTGTGGGGCTATGAATGTGTCATCTCTTAAGTTTCAAGCATCTGACTTGCTGACCCTGGTAATATTCTTTTAATCTAATAATTCATTGTATAATACATGCGTATTTCACATATCTTAAGTATACCTTCATTTCTTCTGTTATCTTTCTTATGCTGTTTTTCATCTGAGATCAAAAAGTTGTAAAATCTTAGCAGATGCCTGGTGATGATAATGAAGAATGAGGGCCAGAGTAATAATTTTAATTGTATGAAAACTGAAATAGAAGTATTCAAAGTATTCAAACTGTGTTGAAATGCATTCTGGTTTTGAGGTTTTTTGGGGTTTTTTTAAGAAAACTGGAATTAGTTGGTTGAATTCAGTTACTGGGCTTCGTTTCAATTCATTGCACTCAATTGGCTATCAGACCTAAATGTTACAAAATAAATGTCTGATCCAAATACATCCTTTGACATCAAGTAGAATTAATGCGAGTTTAGAATTATACATACATGTTTTCAAAATCTATTAGCTCCTCTTTTTCTATATATTAAAAAAAAATTTAAAAAAATTGTAAATTACCAGATTAGCATGTCTAAAACAAGACAACAAGACTTCAGATGAGAAGGTCGTAAGCAGTCTTACAAATCAATCCAGGCAGTGCTTTTTGAAAGCATTGAAATGCTTGTTAATACAAAAGAACTGTATTTGCAAAGGTTTCATGCTGCTAAAGTTGGGGATTTTTTTAACAGTACCTATGCACTGCAGAATTAATTGGTACAAAGCACAATGCTGCAAGCTGCACCAACTGATCTGAACTCTGAAAAGTAAAATTGTATTAATAGTATAGTAAATCTGAATATTTTTGTATAAAGGTACTATTAAAAAAGAAAGGTTCAAATTAGCATAATTCTACAAGTAATATGTTTTGTTTTCACATTAATTATATTTTCTTGTACTTGTTCTACTTCATGACAAAATACAAAAAGCTTTATTTCAGCATAAAGGAAAAGGACTTTCTTTTGAGCTCAGCAGGAATAGCTTTCTTTGAAGGATTTTCAAACAAAGAGTTATTTTTATATTTTCTTCAAAGTTTTTCTTTGTTTTTATTATATATATGTTTATGTATGT
>JANHGN010005307.1:4760-28818 GCA_024605025.1 Megaceryle maxima | reverse complement strand
AATTCAAATTCTACAGATTTTCACTGAAGATTTCAACATGAAACAAACTGTTCATGGTTTGTGCAGCGCAAACTGACTATTGCATTTTTAACCATAGCTATAAATAAAGATAACACCTTTACTGTGAAACAAGTGAGATAGTCTGAATGGCCAAGGGGTCTGCAAGATCCTGCAAGTGGATCAAAAGAAATTGAAGCAACTGAAATAGTAATTCTTGAGCACTTTGCTGCTTGTTCCTGATAAAAAAAGGCTATTTACTTTTTTCTATAGTAAACCCTTTCTATTCTGTGTATCACTCTGAAGGGTATTGTCAGTGTGCTTTTGGTGGTGCTCTGACACTGTATCACTACACTACATGAAAAGAATTTTGTAGTACTTCATCTGTGCCATTTTTGCCCCCGGAATCACCTTTTCAAAATTAATTGCCTTTAACTACAAATAATTCAGGTGCTGTACATGGATCTCTAAGGAATCTGCCTAGACATCAAACCCACAACTGTTTGTGCCATTACAGTTACCAGGCTGATGGCTGTTACCTTGCTCGGCACCACAGTTTAGGAATAGCACTGAAGAATAGTGGTGTTGGCAAAAGGAGGCTGGAGGGCTGTTAGAGCAGGAGGGGAGAGAAGACAGGAAAGTAGTGTAAAAGAACATCTGTGTCCATCAGAAGCAGACAACTTGTGCAGTGTTGGTGCCTAGGAGTGAGACTAGGGCTGCTTGATGCTGGGGGACATCAGAAATGAAATGAGTACTTCAGTAGTGAAAATTCCCATCCCGAGAGTGAAGAACAGAACTTGATGAAAAATTGAACATGTGCTGAGGTGTCCAGTGCAGCTGTCAAAACACAATGGTAGAGTTTTACGTGTTTCTTCCAGAACAGGAAAACATGGCAAGCAGAAACAGGCATAAGACTGTATAATCTTAAATCTTTCCTATTTCCTAAAATCCTCTGTTTCCAAACCATATACAAATATCCTACACCATCTCCTCACTGCTTGTTTGCCCAAAACTCTTGTTCTTTAGAAAACCTCTGAAGAAAATTCAGGACCCACATGGTCTTCTTTCCATCTTTCAGAAACACACCACTCTTCATTTCAGAAAAACTCTTCATAGCAATACCTTCATCTGACCTCTTCCACTTATACACTTTTTCTCCCTATCAAGCTCCTAAAAAATGTCCTTTAACTACATTAGTTTTGCCCTTCACTTCTTTAAATCTAGCCTTTAGTGCCTCTACTCAAATGTCCCCATCATAGCTGGGGAGTCTTCACTGACATCTTTTTGGCTGAGTCCAAAGCATGCTGGGGGAGAGATCTGACACCGTTGTTATGCATGTTCTAAAATAGGAAATAGGAAGAAGGCATGTGGACTGCCCATTCTGCACATTTTGCAATAATTTTTGGAAGATGCATCCTGATCTTGAGGAACAAAGCTTATCTTCAGTCTGCTGATGTTACCTAAAGACATACATCAGAATATATAAATCCTGGCTCCAGTGACAGATGTTCTGCTGTTAATATTCTCAACACCTGAGGTTTACTAATTCAAACATTATTTTGGCCCACTGGTTTTAGGATACTAAACTTTCATGTGCAAACACATATTAATTAATCATCAAACTTTGGTGCAGAAATAATTATTTTAGTTCATGGTGTAATCCTGATAGACTATGCTCCTGTGAAAGAGACAATGAAATCTAAATCACATAAATCAGCTAGGTTAATTTGCTGCTCCTCACTGGATTTGTGACAGCAAGTTGGAAAAGGCTTTCTACAGTCTATTCCAACTACCAGAAGTTCATAGAAACAAAGAAAAATTAATAACTTACCAAGACCAATAGGCTCCCATCTCTGTAACTCCATTAAAAATTCTATTTAAGAATTAAGAATTCTATTTAAGATTATACTTACATAAAAAATTCTACTTAAAATATTTTTTCCTACTATGCCTCTGGTAAAGCAAAAGCAAACAAATATTAAAGAACATACTTATACATATTTAAACATACTTATACATATTTAATGTGATGATGTTCTTAATGCTGTCATTACTTATTTTGCAGAAATCTGTATTGATTTACAAATGTAATAGATTTCTAAAGAACTCTGCAATTTCCAACAATGACAAATGCTCTATGTTTACCATATCTCTCTCTGTGAGGATTTAATGTTATTTATTAAGTCTAACCTTGTGTCTGAGCAATGGAGAATGATAATCAGAGATTCTTGCTCTGAGGCAGAATCCCAGTAAGATTTTCACCAGAGAAGCTGAACTTTACCCTGTTTGTTGTGTTTTATGCACTTTATTCATTAAGAACTTGAGAAAGGCCGTGGAGTCAATTAAAAGTTCTGTTTGGAATACAACCCTCTATTTATGTTTCTTGTCACGTCTTCAAAAACACTTCATATATATCAGAAAAATACTGTTTAAATGCAGTTTACATTGAGACTAGAGGTTCTTGATTGGAGATCAAATCAGAGCAAAAGTTCCAGTTTGATGAAATCAAAATCTCTTCACTTGCTTATGAGAGAGATGGGCCAAATTTTTTTAAAATGCCATAGCATTAACTCCATTTGATTTCTATCATCCTGACATTTGAGATCAGTTCTCCAGATGAACCTTTCACTGTCATGAGCTGCAACATTATTAGATTCAAAAAATACATTTTTCTGGTTTTACATCTGATCTGGGGCAAATCGTCAAGGGACTAGCAGGATAAAAATGTGAGGATATGATTCACACAGAAGCCTATAAAATTACAATTTGATGAAAGAAGTACAAAGCATGATGTGATGATAGCAGTACAAAGTATGATGAAGAGAAGCAGAAATCACTGGCATTTTGTGCATATTAGATAGAAAGAAAAAGTTACCATCAGATGCACACACCAAATTTCAAAGGCAGCCATGAATGCCCAAGCAATATTTGAGACTCAAAATGACATTTTGCTCTTTACTCATTTTCTTTATAATGACAACACTCTTGGGATCATAAGTGTTTCAAGGTGTGAAAACATATGTATAAATGAATATTTTTCTAGAATATATATAAACCAAATCACATTAGGCATACTCTGTCTTTAAATTTAGGCAGATCAAAACCCCAATTCAGTGGACTGATGAGAATGAGAGAGCTGGAAGTCTGTATTTCAATTGAGACCAGAAATACTTTGCTTACAGAGACAGTGATTCATATTTTTTCCTGGAGTGTTGCCCATTCTAGGATTTGCACACTTCTTTGGCCCCCACAGAGGATTAGCCAGATGTTTAATACCACATGTGTAACACACCTGCTTCATGCTGAAGCATTTGGCTTTTGTGGCAAATGAATGGGAGGAGGTGGGGAGGAACACTGGAAAGGAAATGAGGATTTTCGATATTCATCATTCAGGGCCAGGCACCCTGCTGAGAAACTCAGATACTTCCAGAAGTACAAGACAGTGGTTACTGGATAGAAAACTTACTAGCTCCTGCCACTACACAGGGGAGCTTTACTGTGGGACAATCTAGCTGCCAGTTATCCTTAGAGAGGGGAGAGCTAGAAGTTAACCAACACAAAAGAACAGCAGTTGTCAAGACTGAGCCTGTCACTGGGGTAGTTCTTGCTAACAGAAACTCTAGGTTCCAGTACCTCTGGTATTTGGGATGTATTCTTTTGCTTTATCAGCGTATCAGTCAACTGTTGAGTGAGAGGCTGAAACACTGTTGACTATGGCAATTCATAGACAGCTTTCTGAGAGGAAGAAAAAGTGTCATTCTTCACCAGTGATGGAGGGCTGGGCTGGAGCATGCTATGTATAATAGTTATGCTACAGAAACCAGGAATTCATCCACTAATAAAGACTGGGAAAGCATATTCATATTTGTTTGATGAAGTTTGGAAGTATAAATTTAAAGCTAGTGTGATTTAATTATATATATATATATTATCAGGGTGAAAGTCTGGATATGAAACAACAGTTAATCTGCTGTAGCATTGTTTAGAAAAAAAGTATTCTCAATATTTAAAATACTATATTTCTACAGAAAATATTGTAGAATATTTTCAAATATTGTAAAAAACTTTATAATATTGTAAAAATACTGTAATCTACAGTATTTCCCACCTACACTAAACATGTATTCTGCAAAAAAGCCTGACTGAAAACCCAAGACTGTGATAAAGTCAAAGTATCTTCAAATTGAAGATGTTTGATAGGGCTGATATTCATCAGCCACACTTGTTGCCCATGGAAGAGTACCTAGAATTTCTTATGAGCTGAAAACTTGGTTGGTTTTCATACTCTAATTACTGTAGTGTTAATTTGAGATTTTAAGCAAAATTACTCTTAACACATCTGGAAAAAATAAGCATGCTGGAATCCCTGTCTGTTCCTATAAAGCAAGCACTAAGATAACATATTTTAATACTTTTCTTGTTTATATAACTGTAAATACCATATGTGTTCAGTAATATTTTCAGAAACTGTCTTGTTTGTGAGTAAGAACAGAAACAGTGCTAGCCTGAGTCCTCAGCCTTTCATATGAGTGATCAGATTCAGACGGATTAGCTCCTGCCTTTACAAGAAGAAACTATCTCTTCTACAGCACATTGGGTGGTCTATGATTCCTGGTATTTTGGCTGCCTGGCACCCCACACAGTGTTACAGTCAAGTCCCCGGAATAAATGTGCTATTAAGAACCACATTTGCATTTTCTGTGCCTTTGCTGAGCAAGTACAGGGCATGATTTATAAACAGAATTAATCTGATAAAAAAAGCATCATGTTATGGGCACTCAGAACAGAAATCATGAAGTTACCAGGGTGAGATATCAGCCAGGATATTGATGCCAAATTCCTTTTCAAAGATTGAACAACCAAGTGCCTCATCAAATAGAAAAAAAAAAAAAAAAGTCTCTGAAACAGAGGCTCTATCTGGCTTTTTATTTGTGCACTTAGTCTATATTGTATATATTTTGTTTGTAGTCTCTAAAAGTAATACCATCATCATGACAAGATGATTTGCCAAATTAATGTTACACACAGAGCAAAGCATATTTTCTTGTCCTGACATTCCCTGTTTTTCCTTTTGTGTCTGTATCTCTGTAGCTGGGCTCACTCAGGTACCCAAATATTTGTGGTTCTGTTGAAAAACAGGCAAGGTGGTTGTGCTGGCGATTAGCCTGGGCAAAGTCAGACTAATGCCTCAGTGACCATTGGAAGGGCAACTGAGGAAAACTGGGACTAGCAGCTATTTTGAAAGCAATGTGTAAAAACTGGCTTTTCAGATTTTAGCAGAGTGGTTCAGTGTGAAAGGAAGCAAAAGGAAATGGATTGCAGCCTTGAGAGAAATGTTCATATTAGGCTTTTGGGTGGGTTTGGGTTTCTTTTTAACTGTTTCAAGTTATGCTTGAAATAAAGCCAAATGCTGCTCTTCTGTAAAAAAAAAACCCCAACAAACAAAACAACCAACCCAAAAAACCAAAACCAAATTTAAAAAAAAATGAAAAAAAAAGGACCCTAAACCCCCCAAAAAAACCAACCAAAACAAAAACCAAGCAAACAAAAAAGGGGAAAAAAGCAACAAACTAAAATAAACAAACAAAAAAACCCCAAAAACCAACAAATCAAAACACCATGTTTTAATTAAATTAGATCTACTGCTCATGTTAGTCTGATGACAGGAATGTAAACATGAAATAACAAATTGAGATAAACTACTAGTATTAGACTTTGTACTACAAGCAGACTGTCGGGTCTGGTAAAATGCTGCTATGTTGCTATCCCCTAGTTAATATATATGGACTATGATAATACAATGCTTCCAAAAATGTTTATCTGCAACATCTCCAACCTAACCACCAGTCTTCTACAGGATATAAAATGAATAGAATATAAGTAATATATTGAAAGTCAAAGACCTGTATTTTCTGATGAAAGATTTTCTTTAAAAAAACCCCAACAATCTAATGACACAAGTGAAGAATTTCTATTTCATTATGTCACCTATTACTTTTCAAGAATAATCCTTAGCCACTAGGAAAGATACTCATAGGTGCACATGATTAGGATAGTGAACAATCTGTTAAGCAATTTGTACACCAAATTTATTAGTCTCAGGATAAACCAAACATGCCTAAGCAATGCATTACCATAAAAAAAGTAGAATGGTACATGTAAGTGAAAAATAGAAACTGGAATTGTAAAGATCATTTAATTGGTAGTAGATCCACTTCTATAAGAGGCAGCATATTTATTCCAGTACAGCATCATAAAGCTTGAGCCATTTAAAGCACTAAAAGGTGATCAGCAATCAAATACCTAATACCAAAGTTGGTTCCTCTTTAATGCTTACTGGAATTGTTCCAGAACTACCTCACTGTAGACAAAATTAGGCTTTGAGATATTTTTAAAAAGTTAAGATCAAATTTGAGGACACTCACTAGTTAGGAACTCAGCAGTTAGGGATCCAGATGCAAAGCATGGAAGAAAGACATTGATGGTTAAGGCAGTCAGCTGAAGTAGGGCTACAATTACTTTTCTTAAGATCACTTCTATTTTATCCAGCAAGAGTTTGCTGTAAAACATGGAGCCCAGATCTTCTCCTTTCCAAGTACAATTAAATTTTCTCTTATTTCCTCAAGACCAGGAAAAATTCTGCAGCTTCTGCTGCCATATACTTTTAAGAAGACCTTCAGTCTTTTTCACAGGGCTGGTGTTCTCAGGAGGAGGGCAGACAGACTTGATCTGTAGTGAAAGCAGCATCTTCTGCTAGTTCTCCAGGTACCAACAGGAAGAGTCAGGATGGTATCAATAACAAATTCCTCTGTGAGTGTCTCAACCCAGATTTTGTAAGGAACATATAGGCACTTGTCTCTTTGAAAGAGACAGTGTGAAGGGTGTAATGTCAAATTTTCGTACTTCAGAGAAAATATAAGGAATTACTTATACACCTGTATTAGGAGTTCTTTAATAATGAAATACAAATCATATGAGAAACAAACCCAAAGAAAATCTTACTAAAATAAAAATATTACTACAAAATTTACTAAAACTAAAGACTAAGAAATAGCAAAAGTATATGGGAATAAATAAATATAACATGAAAAATGTATTAGAATTATAAAAGCCATTGGGAAAGTTGTATAAAAACATTAGATAAAAGATAAAAATAGAAGTAAGTAAAATGAGAAAACAGAGCAATTAACAGATAGTTGAAGGAAATATGAAATCTTTAAAGTTTGCCCTAGTTCAGTCTTCACAAAAAAGCTGTGACTAGATGCTTAACTATTCTTAATGAGCAAATAGGAACAACTGAATAGAATAATCAAGTTGAATGCTAGTCATTGGAACTTAACAAGCATTACCCCAAACTACTTAGAGAGTTAGTCAAATCAATTTGGGGTCTTTCATTGGGAGTTCAGGAGAAATGATGGACTTCTGTGGGAGGTGACTAAGTTAAAGAAAGTCAGAGAACAAGCTGGGGTGGGGGTGGAGGGGTGGTAAAAGGGACAAAGGGAACACAGAAGATTCAGCTTTCCTTTGATAAAAAGATAACTGAAGCAAATTATTAAACATTGAATTTGTATTCATCTAAAGACAAAACACAGCCAACGTGATTTTTTTAAGAATAGCTCATGTCAGTGTAATTCAATTTCTTTGACAGGATAACAAGGTCTGGGAAAATAATAGATATCAGATTCACATGACACTCATAAACCAACTGGGAAAATATGGTCTGGATAAAGCTGCTTTAAAATCTTGCCCAGAAAACTTGTTAATAACTTGTCTGAGAATGGATAGGATAGATTACATAATGCCCTTCACAAGACTGACCTGTTAACATTCAATATTTCAAACAAAAATTTAGATGTACTTAGAACGTTTGTGAATGACAACAACTTGTGAGGGATTTTATTTTAAAAAGCATGATTGGAATTCAGGCAGATCTTGAGAAAATGGGGTCTCTTTCTCCGGAGGCATTCAAAACCCGCCTGGATGCATTCCTGTCTGACCTGATCTAGGTGATCCTGCTCCAGCAGGGGGATTGGACTAGATGATCTTTACAGGTCCCTTCCAATCCCTAATATTCTCTGATTCTGTGACAGATCTGAATACAGAAATACACATAGGACTAAACATGGAAGGACAAATCAAATGCACAAGGAAAGGATGGAAAATTATTTATTGGGAAGAGATATTTCAGAAAGATGAGATGCCTTGTCAAAAAAGGGATATTACTTCTATGAACATTTATGATACATAAAGCCACTTGTAAGACTTGAGAGTTAATTATGTCATTATATTCTGTTATGACATACTGAAGTCCACCTCAGTGTAAGATGGATTCAACACAATGGGATGCAGAAGAGAACTCTAGATTTAGACAAAGGCTAAAAATAATCCAAGAGTTATGAAGAATGATTGAAGGAAGGGCAATAAAAGAGGGAACAGAGGGCAGAATATATTTAAAAAGATAAATAGTCTTATTCACATACACTCAATAGGGGAGAAGAAATAATTGCTTTTATTCCAAGCCAGGGAGATTTAAACTTCAGGTATAAAATATCTGTAATAGTATTGATGCAATGGAACAAGTTACACTGGAAGGTGTTAAAACCAACATCACAGGAGGATTTTGAATGATATGCCTATCAAGGACAATAAAAAATAATTGTTGATTCCCGTGCTCTGGTACAGAATGACTGCTAGGTGTCACTTCCACTCTGCATTTCATTAACCATATCAGACGCTGCTCAGAAACTAAGTTTCTTACCTTTTCAATACTTAACTGTGATTTTATTTTCAAAGCAATGTAGCCAGTTAGTCAACCAGCTGCCTGTGCAACTGAAGATTATTAATAACCATTCATAAAAACTTGCCTACTTTTCAGACAATAGTCTGAAATATGTATGCTAAGAAATGCTTACCTACAGGTTAGATAATGTGGTATTTTAAAATTTTTGAAGTGCCATAGATGTAAAAGTGACATACACATTGCATTCCTGAAGAGTTTGCAATTTAACAGCTCCATTGTACAGGCAACAAACAGGTTCCAAAGCCTGATTGAAGTGTATCCTTTGCCTTGAGTTCATCAAGTACTTCCCATTATATGCATTCAACAGGCCTCTAGTTCAGTTATAAATGCATACATTTTTAGGGAATAGTAAAAAAACCCTTAGATTTAGCAAAATAAACCAAAAAAATCTAGCATATGACAATTAAAAAAAAACCCCAAACCTGTCAAAACCTATAAAACAGTACAAGAAAGATCAGCCAAAGCCAGTATATATAAAGTTTATGGTGAAACACTTCCCAATGGAGTAACGCCTAATAATATTTTACAAACATTTGTGTGTGGTTTAATATATTTCACTTTTTTGTCAGATTTATGTGGTCTAAAACACCTTAGTTCAGGGTGGTCTGTAGATTTCAAGGAAATCAGCATAGGAGTAAGCACTATCCTCCTTATAATTCTCTAAATTTGGATTGAACTGCTGTTGCCCCAAATGCCACTAGTCACCATGCAGGGAAAGAAAAGCATCTCAAAAAGTTGAATGCAATGTCCTAGACCAACCTTAACTCCCAGAGTCACATCTATCATTCCTGTAATTCATCTTTACACAGAAGTCTATCGCAACATAAGTCAGACAGAAACTCTGCGAATCAGGATTTTGCAGGGCTTTGTTCTAAAGGCCCTGGGATGACCTTCCAAAGAAAACAAATTAATTTAACCTGCATGAATTGTGGATGGACAGAGGCATTTCACCCAAAAGCCTATGAAATTCACAGCCCAGCCAAAAATACTACTTTTCCTCCTGTTTCCCAGGCTCCAGACTGTGTCCTCATAGTCATGTCCAGAGATATCATACAAAATTATGCTGATCTGATGCACAGTGCGCATCCAGACCTCCTGGAAAAATTGAGTGCTTCTGACCGGTAAGAAGCTATTTATGCAAGTGTAGATGAGATTTGAATTTTCACCATTTGTGTGAGATTGCACAGAATGCTGTAGGGAACAGTGAGTCAGATCCTACTTGTCTAGCAGGCAGAATATGTTTATTTCACCAGTCTTCACAGGCAAGACTTCGCCCTACAAATTAGTGACTTCAGTGACCTGTATAAATTTAAGAGTGCCTTCAGGTCAGTAACCCTGCAAGTAATAAACATATGTAAAGCACTGTTCATTCATGCCTAAAACTTTCAGTCTAAACCCGGATCCAATTAGTAATAGCTAAAAGGATTTACTTTTCCAGCTTGTAAAGGCACCGGAACTGAGTTAGAAAAAAATTAAGAGTAACAGGAGTAGTAAAAACACAAAATAAACCCCTCTGTTAATACTGTTCTTCAGGGTGCAAATCAAATAGAAAAAAAAAATTAAGAAAAAAAAAATCAGGTAATTAGAAACATTTGGTGCAAATTCCGTTTAACCTCCTTGTACATAAATCACAAATCCTATACTGAGCCATTATTTAATTCAAAGGATCGCTGCATCAAATAGTGGATCAGACTGAGGATACTAGCTTAAAAAGCACACATTTAATATTTTGGTTTAGTCCAATGATGACTTACAGCCTGTGATATTCTTCCTATCCCAAATATAAAAATATTGAAGTATTTGTGTTTTATTTCTTCCCCTATAATAGTTCAATCTGTTTAATAGTGAATAGCGCTCTCTACAAAAAGCAGGAATAGCATGGATTCCCTTTTACAACTATGTAGAGATATTGCAATGTAAAGTGTCAGCATAATTAGAAAATCTAGCATGTGGCACCTTGCTTTCACTCAGTGTGACCATTAGAAGGTTTGAAAACTTGCAGTCTACAGCAGTAGATTTCTGCAACTCAAATTAACTCTTCATCTGAATATACTAGGATAGAAAGCATGAAACATCACTCATAATTTGCTGTTGTAATGTGTATTTAGTGGTCACCAAGAAGGCACCTCAGGAATTTCATGTCCTTTTCCAAATTTCTCAAGATCTTGACCTTCAGGTTTCTACAACTTGACCTACGGGTTTCAATTTGCTCTAGGGAAATTGTAATCAAAATGGACCAGACTTCACTCTAAAGAAGCTGCCCAACTCTTATCTGAATTTGTTTCTAAAGTTAGTAACAGCGAGAAAGATTAGACTAAGGCAGACGCCTGGTGTGAAAATTCAAGTCCACATTCCAATTTGAAGAAAAAAATATAAGCCATGAAAAATAGGATTTTATTGTAGGAAGAATCAGACTCTAAATAAATCTATCTTGTAATTACAAGCAATGTAAAATAAAATGGTCAGAATCCAGTTATTAATGAACAAAATTTTGACCACTTATTAAAAACTCCCATCTGAACTTTCCTGTCTTTCTGCACCAAAGGTTTTTAAACCAAGAAGAGTGGATTTTATTTTAAAGGTGAATGGAGGAAGGAGTTAGGCAAATATCTTTAGACCAAGGGATGACAAATTGACTCAGTTTAAATTGAAGGATACATACAACCAGTTCTGCAAGAAGCCTCACAATGTGAAGAGGCAAAATCTAATGGGACATGACTAAGAAATTAAGAATTTTATTTGTAAAGTCTGACAAAGATCTTGGAAGAAACACTCATCTCTCAAAATCCAGGGTACAAATGATCCCCAGATCATGGTATCTATGCTGACTGAAATTTTGTTGAAGGGCTTCAGTCATGGATTAATTTCTACTTCAAAATATTTCTTGAATACAGGGAAATTCTAGGAGAAATGGTAAAAAAAAAGGGTTAAACAGCAATGAAATCTACATCTTTGAATGCCAAGATGTGAAGGGATAAAGTAAGAATTTCAAAAAGTCAAGCTGAGTTAGACCTTGCAAAGGAAATGGAAACAAGCAGTAAAAGGTTATTTAGCAATATAAATAAAAAAAAGAAGTAGAGCTAGTAAGCAGTACAAATCGATTTGAGATTTAAGATTTAATCGGTACAGACCAGAAGCTAATGGAATATTTGACTTCAGGTTTCATAAGGATAACTATGGAAACTAGGGAAAAACATTGATAATAGGTAAGAGAATTGGAAAACAAAATTAATGTAATTAACTTGGAAGCAAAAATCAAATCAAAACATCAGATTATTTCTGTCAATGAATATTGAATACTGAAAAACCTGAAATCTGAAAATGCAAATATAATAACAAAACTATTGTATTCAGTGAAAGCAGAAATTTTACCCTGTCCTGTAGGCAGTAAATTGAGACATCAGTTTTCTATTTATTTAGTACAAGTCTCTGAATTGCTGTTAAATCACAAGAATTTTTCTTCTAACAAAACCCAAATTACTCAGTGTGATGGAACAATATATTACAAATGTAGATCAGAAATTCTTTGTCATTTGTCCTTTACTGGACCATATTATTCTTGAAATATAGCTTTAGGATGTGTTGAACTGAAATAAAAATGGATTTTTGGCTTGTTTTTTATTCATGGTAATTCTATTTTAATGCCAGTGTCACCAATGTACTTGAGAAGAATTATAACATGGAATTGTAGCTGTCAAATATGAATGTAAAATGTTTTCTTTTTTTGAAACAAGTTGCATTTTCAAAACATATGAATTGCCAAAGCATTTGTAACACTACTAGTCACAATCTTTTGCTGGTGAACATGGTACCACTGGGACATTAATTAGCTGAAGAAATTTGGAAAAAGAGACAGCTAATGATTACTAAGTGTTTTCATATTTGGAAGTGCAGAGAAGAATTGTAATATTTCAAATCCTATTGGTGTTGACAATGAAACTTGGTGGTGAAAATGAAAGACTAGGAAAATGAATTTTCTATTGGAAACCAACAACGATGGGGCAGACTGAGAAACAATACATATTTCATGGAAAAGTACCTGAACATCAACACAATGATGTATAAAAACCAAAACCAGAATTTACAGTACAGACCTACAAACAAGTAAACACTGGATAGAATCATAGATTCACAGAATTGTTTGACTTTGAAGGGACCTTAAAGATCATCTAGTTCCAACCCCTCTCTAATGGGCAGGGTCACCTCCCACTAGACCAGGTTGCTCAAAGCCCCATCCAACCTAGTCTTGAACACATCCGGTGATGGAACCTCCACACCCTCCCTGGGCAACCTGTTCCAGTGTCTCACCAACCTCACAGTGAAGCACTTCTTCCTAATTTCTAATCTGAATCTACCCTCTTCCAGTTTAAAGCCACCACCTTTCATCCTACCACTATAAGCCCTCATAAAAAGTCCCCTCTCCATCTTTCTTCTAGACCCCCTTCAGATACTAGAAGGCTGTAATAATGTCTCAGCAGAGTCTTCTCCAGTCTGAAGTACCCCATCTCTCTCGGTCAGTCATCATAGGAGAGGTGCTCCAGCCCTCTGATCATCTTCATGGCCTTCCTCTGGACCCTCTCTAACAGGTCCTTGTCCCTCTTGTATGGGGGTTTCCAGAGCCGGATGCAGTAGCCCAGGTGGGGTCTCATGAAAGCGGAGTAGAAGGACAGAGTCACTTTCCTTGACCTGCTGAGTATGCTTCTTTTGATGCAGGCCAGAATACGGTCGGCTTTCTGGGCTTCACTCATACAATGATGGCCTATGTTGAGCTTTTCTTCAATCAACAGCCTCAAGTGTCTCCTTAGCACTGCTCTCAACTCATTCATTGCTTTGCCTGTATTTGTGCTTGGGATTTCCCTGACCCAAGTAGAGGTTCTTGCACTTGGCCTTGCTGAACTTCATGAAGTTGACATTGTCCACCTCTCAAACCTGTCCTCTGGATGGCATCCCTTCCCTCCAGTGTATAAACCACACCACACAGACTGGTGTCATCAGCAAACTTGCAAATTGATCCCACTGTCTGTATCACGAACAAGGGTATTAAATAGCACCAGTCCTGGTACAAATCCCCAAGGAACACCACTCATCTGCAATGCAGACATGAATTCTGATGAAGACAAACTGTTGTTGATTTCAGATTGCCTCGGATAATGAGATGAAAGATGGACAATCAAGTAATTTACAAATGTTACAGTAAATATGAAGACAGAGTTAAACAAGCTCATATGCTCCTCAGTTGAAAATTCTACACTACTGTTGAGAAGTAATTTCTTCTAGAAATTAGAAGCTAAACTCACTAGAACTCTTTCATTATTGTTAAATACAGACTTTTTAAACAGTATATTTAATGCAGAAGTAGTAAGTCGAAAGCCAAATATCTTTGTGTTACTAAGAATGTAGAAAACACATGCAGATCAGCATAATTCTGCTGCCAGTCAAGACTGTCTTCATTGCTATGCACAGGGTGAAAAAGTATCTACAGCCCCATATTCTGGCTTTCTTAACACTTAACAATGTAGTGTGAGCTCTGGAGAGAAACAGAGAGATGGTGTTGTGAAGCCTTCCCAGAGAGAACAAGTTTTCAAAGTAAAATCCTAAGGCAAAGCTTTTAGGGTAATGTTATGTAAATAAGCAATAAGACTGACTGAGGTTTCAGCTGTAATATTTTGTGATTTCACTTTGAAAATTTTTTGCTTTTCAGAGTTCACTGTAACCTCATTATGTTCTCTGGCACATTCTCTAGGAGAAGTAATGGCTGCATAACACTGATAAACCTTAAGAAGGCTGAAATGCATGACTGTAGTTGGTGCTCCTGTCTAAGTTGACCATAAGTAAAAGCTCTCACCTGGCACCATTTGCTGTGGTTATATCTCAAATTCTATCTTGATATGTAAAATGTAGCTAAATAAGAATCATCCATAAAAAAGTGAATCACTAACTTAAAAAAAAATATTAAAATTCCATGTATTATTCTTTAATTTGTTATACTGATATTATTATAATATATCTCTATTAGTATTGACTGAATGTGAAATCATTGCAAGGAGGTTGACAATCAAGCTCAGAAACATCTTCATGCATGAATTTTCAGTAGCCACAGAAAAATATATTGTGAAGGAAATATTTAATCATTGTCTAAATTATTGACAATCTTGATAATATTCAATATTGAATATAAGTTTTTGCCAAAGATAACATTCAGACCATAATAGTCTTACTTGTTTACTTGTATGATTTAAACTAAATCACAAAAGATATATTTTATTTCTTGTTGATTCTGTAAACTATAAAAAAAACCTTTTCCAATTGCTTTATCTTCCTAAATTTCTATGCAAACGGATGAAGTCAAAAGACCAGTCATGCCATAAGATGCTTGAGTAGGTATGTTATTTGTTCTAGTCTCAAGATAGAATAAAACAGATTTCAAAAAGATGTGGAAAAAAAAAATGCAAAATTGAGAGACAGAGCGATAACATTCCAAGTTTTCTCCATGTGTTATTGGTCTGTGGAATTACCACACTGTGCAACTCATTGATTCTAAGATTTTAACAAGAGTTAAAGAGGGATTTTACACATTTACTTGTCATACAGAACTAAGACTAAAGAAAATAAATATATAAGAATGGACATTGAATTCAAATATAAACCAACCTCTAACTGAAAAAGATCACTTGCTTGTAATTACTGTCTGTATTTGTTATCGCACAACCACTATGAGCAGTATCCTTGTAAATAGTACGAATAAGAGCAGGTGATTTTCGGAGCCACTCTTCACCTTCAAATAGAATCCATGGCAGTTGAGACCTTTGGACTTCTGTAAGTCAGTTCCTAATTTTATGAACATTTTGTAAGGAAAAAAAATGACCCCCATGTTATTTCATGTCAGCAAGAACACCTGTTCTCGGACAGGGCTGCTAAAGCTTTGTACTTGGATCATAAATAAACATCTTAAAGACTTATATTTACAGACCAGAGATCTAGTTATGATTCTTAAAAATCTTCTGATAAAAGCAGAAAAAAACTATAGAGAGTCTCAAGAGTAGCTGCAAATGTGTAGTAAAGGCAAAGTTTGAAGTCACCTTAACCCAAGTAAATTTGAGTTATACAAGGTTTTGACCTATCGAGGAGAAAGTTTTCTTTAAATTGAGTTGAACCTAATAGGTCTCTTCTCTAAGTTAATTTCTTTGCAGGGCTGTTGTCAAGTATTTCAGGTTTAGTGAATGCTTAACCTAAACTCTGGACTAAAAGGATAATTCCAATGTCAACAAGGTTTTGCTCAAGTGTGATAAGTGTGATATTTAATTCCTTCCACATTGATCTCAATTCCAGATGTTTGAATCTTTTTTACTTTTTATTTGTGGGCAATCCTGAGGAAGCATAGCCACATAGTGCAGCATTCTGATTACAGTGGTCAGTTCCAGATGTTCCAGAGTAGTCTTAGTTGGGAAAGGCAAGAAGGGTCCCAAGTTGTGTATTTTCAATTTCTGTGCAGCTTAGACATCAAACCAGAGCTTGAGAAAAACAAAATTTAACAAGTCAAACAAAATGTTGATCAGTCTCCCTACCAGTTTAGGCAGTTCTAAAATCCATACAAAGGCTCTTACTAAGTCTTTGGCTTAGCTAATGAACTTTGCATAGCAGAGAATTCACCACTTAATCACATGCTTATGTGAAAAAAGCACTTCCTTTATTAGTCTTAAATTTCCTACTTCTTTAGTTTCAGTAAATGTCCCATTAATTTTAGGTTTAGATTTTAGAACACCATTTGCTACACCTTACTGTAGTTTTTATCCTATTCGTTATTGTATTTCTTACTGAAGTGTACAATTCCCACCATTTTATTTTCTCCCTTCTTCTGTGAAACCTGCTTAAAATGCATACACACTTCTTTAGGACAGCTGTGTCTCCAGTCTTTCCTTCAGTCTTAGAGAGACAATGCAGTATGAATTAGACATTGTCCTGTTTTCATAGAAAATATACATGTGCTCTAATTCTGATTAAAAAATAGACTTAATATATAAACTATTGTCATCCATAGGAAAAATATTTATAAAACAATAAGGAGGTAGATGATGGAAATTCTTATTACCCTCCAAGAAAATGTCCCTAAGATGTGTCTCTCCCTCAGCATCCTTTACTAGTCACAGAACTGATCTTCAGCATACTTCTGTTGCTTTTGAGACGCTGAGGTAAAATATTTTACAGACTTTAACTACTTAATGGTGTTAAACTTTTCTAAAGATATAATTATTCTGCAAATTGCTAACTTTGAACATGACAGACTTGTCTTAACCACTACTAGATAGTGCACAATGAGATATCTACACACACAATGATCTTCAGAGGATAAAATTCCATCTCTTGGAAAATCTGAGAAGGTTTTTGGTGTGAATAAAGTACATGAGGTTAATAAAATATGCAGACTTTCAAGTGGATTTGATTCAAGAGAAAACTTTTTCAGTGTTACTAGCATTTTCATTTAAATCTGCATAAAAAAAAGAATGTAACCTCAGAGACAGACAAAGCTCATGTCTGCTATATTTTTGATTGTAGTTGTTGACATATTTTTGCTAGAGAAGTGCACTCATACTGACTCTAAGGATGTTTACATGTAGGTATCAGTGCTGGCTCTAAGTCTGCTGCCTGTTGAACTGGAAGGAGCCTCCTGCTGTGTCCTGACGACTTTTTAGGCATCTTTATATGACACTGCATTATGTAGTACAAAACCAGGTAAGAATACAGACAATGAGCCTTTTTTCCTATCTTTTCTAGCTTGTATTCGATTATTGATTTATCTAGTAGCTTTAACCTGATTTCAATCCAGTTTGCTTACAGATGGTATAGAGCACAGTTTGTTGCTTTGTTTAGTAGCAAAGATAAGAAATAAACAGACACAGAAAAAAAGAACCTATTCTTAATATTCTAGGCAGAAAGATGTAGACACAGAAAGACAAAATGATGGTGCAATTTTTTACAATCAGATGCATTTCAACATGTTTTTGAGGGAAAGAAAAAAGTAAGCATAGAAGAAATTAGAACAGGATCTCCATCTTCTCAAAGGTGGAGTGTCTGTAAGAAAGAAATGTGTTATCCATTATGACTTTAAATTAAAGATTTTACATTTCAGACCTGCAAAGCAGATGAATATTATCCTTATTCTTAAGGCACGTCAACATAATATGATCCACCCAAGATAGAAAATCATAAACTAAACCACAAACTGTATTAATCCATTAGTGAACCTTTGGCACTGATCTCAGTAAGGGCAGGATTCTATCCTTGATTTCTGAGAATGTATTGTAGATACACTGATTACTAGCTTTAATTTCAGAGGAGTGCTTCCTACACTCGTTAACATTACAATAATGTCACCCAAAGAAAACTTTTAAAGGAAGGACGGAACAAAAGCTTTTGGGCTAGTTTATTTTACCATGGAATTCTCAACAAAATAAGTTTCAGTAATAATATCAGTTATTCAGCAATATATTATGCACATAAATTGTCCTGAAAAAAAATAGCATAATTTGTCCACTGTTTTTTTGAGCAAATAATATTGTGTGGTCTTACCCCTTTCTGTCATTAATAAAACACAACTTATTTTATCAAGTTCTAACCTTCTCACAGACATATATTAGTATTATTTCCCGATGCATTTAAACATCATTTGAATACAATAATCAGTTGCCTAATAACAGTTGAAAAGACAAGAGCTGGGGAAATTAGAATATGTTTTTATCATTTCAGGATAAGAAAGTTGTGGGCCTCCCTTCCACTTACTTTACAAATCACAGAATCATAGAATGCCCTGGGTTGGAAGGGATTTCCAAGGGTCATCTAGTCTAACACCCCCTGCAGTAAGCAGGGACATGCTCAACTAGATCAGGTTGCTTACAGCCTCATTAAGCCTGACCTTAAATATCTCCAGAAATGGGTCCTCCACCACCTACCTGGGCAACCTGTTCCAGTGTTCCACCACCCTTACAGTAAAGAATTTCTTCCTAATGTCCAATCTAAATCTATCCTGCTCTAGTTTAAAACTATTGGCCCTCATCCCATCACTACATGCTGTTATAAACAGTCTCTCTCCAGCTTTCTTGTAGGTCCCCTTCAGGTACTGGAAGGCCACTATAAGGTTTACCCAGAGCCTTCTCTTCTCCATGCTGAAGACCCCTCTCTCTGTCTGTCCTTACAGGAGAAGTGTTGGATTGTACTTACAATTATGTATACAACAAAATAATTTCTATTAAAAATTTTTAAAGTAATACAATAATTTCTCTCTTGATAGCAATGTTTCTTGGTTTAACACAAAAGAAAAAATGAAAAAATGAAAAAAAACACCATGAAAAAGACATCATGGCATATCCCTTTAATCTGTTGGGGTCAGCTGTGTCCTCTCCCAGTTTCTTGTACACCCCCAGCCTACTCACTGGTGAGAAGCAGAAAAGGCCTGGGCACAGCTGAGCACAGCTCAGCAATAACTAAACATCCCTGAATTATCAACATTGTTTTCAAAACAATCCAAAACACAGCCCCATACTAGATAGGATGAAGAAAATTAACTCTATTCCAGACAAAATAATCACATTTGGTTTCCGAAATTCTGTGCTATTCTCCATAAGGCATACAACATAGCTAGATGTTTACCACAGGAAATAATTACTACAGGACAATGTGTCTCAGACCTGAATCCCAGATGTTAGATATTACAGCAATATTTGCTTGGTTCTGACCACTGTCCTGTTACAGAGACTGTATATAATGAAAGATGTGATTTTTTTTTTTATACTTACGTAAGAAGTTAGCTAATATAAACATTGAGTTTTGTCTGTTCATTCCCTTTACTCTCTCTCCTAGGAAGGTGGGATATTAAGTGACAATATCACTAATAGATTCTCCTTTCCTCTTTTCCTTTGATGGTTGAAGAAGGAATGAGATACATTTCTTCTGATTAATGTGTTTATGCCTTCAAACATTTTTAATTAAGCTGAATTTTCATCACACATGATCTTCTAAAGTGACACTCACTGATTCAGGACAGCTTGAATCTCCAGGGCAGCACCATGGAAGTCCCTATTTGGACATGCACAACAAAAGTCTTCAGTTGTACTAAACATGCTGAAGTGTGTTGAGGGCTGACCAGACTGGTTCATTTTCCCCCACTGCCTTTTACACCAGGTGTCTGCTTAACATCCACAAGATAATTACATTTTTCTAACTATCAAGAGAGAGGATGTAATGGCTTTTGCCTTTGTCTGTTGCCATTTTCTGACAAAATAATCATTAGTAATTCTTAGTCATAAATTCCTTGTCAGAATTCAATGTCCATAGAACAAACTTTTGATGGGCTAAAGCCATCTGACACTCACTTACTACACCTGAAAGTTGGTTATTTGATTCTGTAAAGTTACTGCAACACTTTTACATCACAACACACTCAAATAATTAAATTTATCATACATTCATAAATTTAAATCTGTAATAATTTACTTAAAGTAAATATTTTTCAGTATTTTCTATTTCAGAGAATCTCCTTCTTAGCAAACTTTCACATCAAAGCACTTTGTGAATTCCAGAAAGGCCCTGATATTTCAATTAAACATTTAGATATTTTAAATCAGTTGTTGTACCACTTTAGTTTATATGTTTTAGAAGAAGAGACAGGGAAGGAACTACTTATGAAGCCACATCACAGGTCATATAAAGTTTTGACAGAAATATGAAATTGGAACAAAGAATAATGATTACAGTTACTGCAGGGAGAGGTGAAAGGAGTGGTGGTGAAGACTAGGGAAGGATTGGAAGGATTAACAGTTTCCCAACAGAGAAGTACAAGCAACAAACAAGAGATTACAGCTATTGGTGACTCACACCAATGTTATCCAGACAAACTTCATTCTCATTGCTTAAAATTTCAGAATGGTTCTTTGAAAATGCCTTTGACCTTGAATTCCAATTCTTAAGTTGTTTTCATACTTATCAACTACCCTGTTATTTTTGTTTCTCAATAAACTGAAGTTAAAAGGCTGTATCATGTATTCTGGATGCTACTTTACAATGAAAAAAAAATGTCATGTTTAGTTTTTCTTCCTATTCCTCTGTTCTTTGTGCCTCTTATCCTCCTCCTGCCTGTTTATCTATTTTTACCTCTAATTTGTGAGAAAGCTATTTATACACTGCTTTTCAGGCCCAAGGCAGGGAACACATTAGCTCAGCATCAGCACTTTCCCAGCTTGAACCTCAAGTGGATAATGACACAATCCTGCCACATCATGACGTGGTAGACAGACTTAAAAGACATTCAGGCTGCTTACTTTAATCCACCACCCTCCTGCCAGAAAGGGCAACATCTACTATTACTTTGTGGTTTTAGTCAGCATTTATCTGATGAAAAAACAGAAGAGTCCCAAAGAGGTAACATCAGCTTTTAAATTTCCCAGGTGAAGGTCCTGTATCTTTCACTTTTGATATTATCTTACCATACCTACAGTCCTTATCTATATAGAGGGTTTTTTTCCCATGTCACTCTGATTCCCTGTGGAAGTGTCTACCTACTAAGTATATGAGATCTGGGTGCACTACTTGGATAGTTTGAGTTAAACCTGATGAAATAGTCACTACATCTTTAAAAAGGAAAAAAAAAAAAAACCAACACGTATTTGTGACACCAAGACTGGAGGTATGACTAGCCTGAAAGTGTCTACATAAAATATGAACCAACCAGCACAAGCAACAGAATCAATCACTAGACAGTCTCAAGAAATAGAACTGTATAGACAAGGAAAGACAGTCTCACACTGCACTTCAAATATACTTCAGAGTGTAGTATGATAATATCATGATGAACTGTAGACTTTGCTATTGCAGACATTATATTTGTCACAATTACTTTATCATTACTTGTAGGTTTTAATCCCTTAGTCTATCTTTTATTCAAAAGGGAATAAACTGTTATGGAATCAGCCAATCTGTCTTGACACTTATTTGGGAGAATTACTCAATTTCAGGTTTATCAGAATAGTTTCTCATAAGTCCCCAAAATATCTGCATAAGTATACAACTGCAGTTGTCCAGAAGTTCTGAGGTGGAATTTTTTTATTGTTCATTTTTTCCCTGTAAATTCCGTTCAAAACTTCACAAACAAAATATGTTTGTGAATGTTCTGAAAATATACTGAGTTTACAGTGGTTCTCGTGTGTGATAATTCCCAACAGTGGTACAGTGAGAAATATCTTAATATAAGACAAAAAGACTTCTTTGAGTCTATAGTCTTTAACGACAAAAAGATTCAGGAGGGATTTGCTATCTATCTGTGATCGTCAAACATAGAGGAGGTTCTCAGCAAATTGTAGTGACACTATTTCCTGGTCAGTAACCTCTGCTACTTCCTATAGCAAAGTTGTGTCAAATTTACTTACAGAAGATAGCAAAGAGGGTGGCAGGGAGTAACCCTCTGAAACAGCTACTGACAGGTCATTCCTCTCCATTGCAAATCTCCAAACTTTTTCCCAGTTTCACTGATGTTACAATGGTAAATGCTATAAGACTGATGAAGAACCCAACTTCTTTTAGTAATGAGAATGTCACTGAGGTCTGTTTGGAGGCTGTTGAATTCTTCAAGGAAGTCACTTCAAGTATTCTTGAATTTAAGGGAACATTTAAACATGAATTAACCTGGCTTGAAGTCCCAATTCTAGAATAGGTGTACTACCTATAGCCATCCATCCATAAGTATATATATGTACACAATATCTATACATATGCTTATGTGTGGCTTTTTTGTGTGTGTACCCATATATGACATGAAATGGAATAATTTGTGAGAATCAAAAATTAGGAATCAAAAAGGTCAGTATAATAATAACTGATAGACATTATTCTCAGAAACAGTTAGGCAGCAGGCCACCATCACAGAACCATAGAATAATTTAGGTTGGAAAGGACATTTAAGATCACTGAGTCCAACCATTAACTAATTAATACTCCTGAGAGACACTAAAAATGCTACAGGATGAGTGAAAATTTTCAGGGATAACATCAGTGAACAATTTATCTGAGATCCTTGCAACTGTAGAGAACAAAACAAAATGAAAACAAAATAAAACAACAACAACAGCAACCAAAAAATAAAAAGTAAACAGATGGCCCAGTTACAGTTTAAAAAATCAAGATGACTGTCCACTGTGCATGTAGCTTCTGCAAAATCCTATTCTATATATGTAAAAAATACCATTAAATGCTTATGTAATTAATTAAGTAGTCTTTATAAAGTCAGTAAAAGGAGGTTTTACTTTTTTCAAACTAAGGTATATGCCCAGAAAGTTTCTTCAAAAATCACAATGAGAAGAGTACCAGACATATTCACTGCATGATAACCACATGATGAGGACTGTGGTCAGAAATACAATTTATTACAGTGAACTCAGCATTTCAACTAAAACTTTGCATGGAACTGGCTAGAAATAAAGTTCTGTAGTGTCATCAGAAAGGTAAACCTTAGTTATTCTAATAAAAAAAAAAAAAGTTATAATAATTAGAAATACTGTATGACATATAATGTCAAGTTATTTCACTGGAAACAGTATTTCCAGGATTTGATGTAAATAAACAAAGACCAGGAAAAATCAGTCTTTGTTTTCCAGTGCTGATTTAATGGAGAAATCTAGTAGTTTTGTACTTCACCAAAATAGGACAACTTCAGTACTATTTACTAACCTGAACCTAGATACTAATTAGTGCGCTTTTGTTATGTGCATTGTACTATTATTACTTTAGAGTCCCTGTCACTGATCACTGCCCCATTAAGCAAATTGCTACTACTGAATACAAAAGCAAAATTAAATAGGGATCCTGTCAAAACCCATTTATCTGTCACACATGTTTCATAACTGCTTTTGCAATTGTTACAGCCCTGAAGTCAAGGTTTCTTTTTCAATCTGGTATCTACCCTTGATGCTTTTGTAATTAGAGTATTGATTTTACACCACTGAGAAATGTGCCATGGCTCTTATTGATTTCAATGAGTAAATCAAAAAGACATTTTCTGTTGTAGTAGGTCTGAAATGACTAAAAATACTGCAAAATTCTTGATATAAAAAACATGTGGCAGCTATAAACAGCTTTAAAATCAGTCTAACATATTAAATAAGAAACAAAAAAAAGGAAAAAAAGAAAATAAAAAAGGAAAAAAGGAAAGGAAAGGAAAGGAAGGGAAAGGAAAGGAAAGGAAAGGAAAGGAAAGGAAAGGAAAGGAAAGGAAAGGAA
>JANHGN010005306.1:0-15010 GCA_024605025.1 Megaceryle maxima | reverse complement strand
GGTGGTGGTGGGCGGGGCGGGGGCGATAGTCACTTCCCTGCCCTCGCCTCCCCTACCCGCCACTCCCCCTATCCTCTCCCCTCTTAATTCTTTTAAATTATTAAACTCTATCTCATCCCATGAGATTTTTCACTTTTATTTGTTCCAGTTCTCCCCCCCTCCTGCTGGAGGGCAGTGAGTGGCTGTGTCGTGCTTAGTTGCCAGCTGGGGTTAAGCCACAACTCACCCATCCAGAGCTGCCCCAGTGGGGCTGTATCCATCTGTGGCGGTCGGGCAGCAGGGCCTGGGTGAAGTGTCACAGATCTGAGCTGGTTGTTGCTGTCCTAAGTGCATACAGGGTGGTGTTAAAGAAAATCCAGTGGACTGTTGGCCAATAAAGCAGGTAGGAGCATAAACTGCTCTGTGGACTGCTTCAGATCTGAGATCCCCAGAGAACTCATGATGCTGGGGGTTGCAGAGGAACAGAGCTGAGCATTCGCTTCCCCATGAGCCTTGAAGAGCTAAATGCACTGTCCGTCCTGACTCGGACAGAGCTCCAGGTAGGACAGTGACCTGCAGAGGGGGGGGGGTTAAGGCAGAATGGCTTTGCAATTGCACTGCAGGACCCCCACTGCCACCAGTGCACCCAGTTCAGCACTGCACTGGCCTTATAGTGCAGCTCCATATGGCAACAACCTCTCTTGACTGACATCTGTGTCAACACCAGTTAAACATCAGTTTAGCTGGATCAGCAGCACTACAAACGTGGCCAGGAAGGCAGAGGGTGCCAAGCAGTAGGGCAACAGGGTCCCAGCAAGATGTGCAGCACCAGGAGCTGCAGCGTCGCCTCTCCCCAGCCAGGAGCCAGCTGCACACTGATGCTGCCTGTCGCTGTGAACGTACTGGGCTTCCAAGAGCAATCCCCAAATCCCAGCAGGGGCTTGCAGGGCAGGGGCAGGTCCAGATGCCCCTGAGTGCTGCTGGCATCGTGGGCGCCTCATGGAGCATTGGCACCAGAGTCAAGCAGCTCCTGGGCTGCAGCGGGGCTGCTGAGGGCACTGAGCATCCAACTTGCCACCGGTACCTGCAACCCTCCTTATCAAGGGAGGCTCCTCTTAAGCAGAGTCTGAAGCTGCTCCTTTCTCCAAGCATCCTTCCCTCTCAGGAGTTGGGGCCTGTGTTTGCTGAGTCCCAGCACTTCTGGCCTCCCACCCTTTTTGGTGCTAGCCCCTTAGACCTCACTCAGTTTGACAGAGAACTGAGCCCTTCAAGCTGTTTTAGAGAGCAGGAATCGGAGGCTGCAAGTTCTTGAAGCCATGTCCTCCTGCTCCACTGCCAGAGATTCCAAATAAACTGTGGATTCTGCAGCGGGCTGTGGTCTGGGTGTTTGCTGTGGAAAGCGCACACTGCGACTGGCGTTCCAGGCAGCGCGCAGAGCCAGCTGCTGGAGCAGGGGAGGATACCTGTGCTGACACGGCTTGGCTTATTTTCCCCTGCTCTCAGGGCATCTCTTCCAGCTGTGTTTGAACAATGGCAGAGGGTGACTCCTGGCAGCACCGGCCAGGAGAGCTCTGCCTCTGCACGCACAGCGCTTCAGGGCAGCGACTGTCTCCAGAGACTCCTGGGAGATAAGGAGCATGAAAGAGGAGCAGAAGCACAGCTGGGGATACACACACCCGCTGCTTCCCCAGGGAGGAGGAGCTGGATAAGCACATCCATGCAGGGATTTCTCCTAGCACAGCTTCTCGCCCCAGGGACATGTGGCTCCTATCGATGCCACAAATTGCCCTGAAAGACTTTTCAAGGACAGACTCTGCCTGCAGCTCTGACCTGTCCTGCCAGGCGAAAAACGCGGCTCTGGCTCTTTTGCTCTGGCCTCCTCTGGTGGCTGAATGGCAGCTGCTTTGGCCGGAACATGCCCCACTTTCAGGCCCAAGCACACTGATGAGGTTACAACCCGCCCCGGGCTGTTCCTTTCCACCCCCACCCCACATCTGGGGTAACTGTGTCGAGGGGGGGAGGGTAACTGTGTATTTCTCCATGCAGAAGCTGTATCAGAAAGGTTCATATTTTAACCAAAGACAAAACTGCAGCCCCTAGAAGTGGCCATGTGATGATTGAGACACCCTCTGCCATGAGCTGTTTCCACCCCAGCAGCTCTCTCAGACTGGGACATGCAGGACTTAAACAGCTGAACTGCACCGACCCCTGGGCTGGACGGTGCCACTCTGGATGAAGCTTTAGGAAAGATGCAGGGAATGATTTTTCCAGAGCCTGCTCCCCCCTCTCAGGTGAGAGAAGGGTTATCTCCATGACCCAGGAGCCAGCTCCCTCTTCCTCAGGGATGGCATTTAGGGAGCAAAGCACTTGACTTTTACTCCGTGCGTGGTCAGGTAGTTTTCAGACACCAAAGCAAACTCTTGCGAGGACAGACCTGGCTTCTCTCGCCCAGCCAAGGGGTGCAGCCCCACGGTTATGTCACCTCTGGACTGTGAGGATGCCATCTTCCTCCTCTACCCTCACTGACACGCAAAGGTCCAGCTGCACTTCTAAGAAAGCTGCGCTTTAAGAACCTGGTTGACCCACAGCTCAGCACAGAAGTGTTTATGCTGAAATCCATAAGAAATGTGTAAGTGGTCAAAAGAAGCATAAAGCTGTCTTTTATCAAAGCCCTTATTTTCTTGCTGCACTTTTATGGCGAGTTCCACTCATCTGCTGTGGTTTCCTTGTTCCCCAGCAGCTGCAAAATGGTGGTTTTAGGCAAGATACTTGGTGGTTTTGTGCTGCTTTGATTCCCAGGCTTGGCCCTTATTAACCTGGCTTTGTGGGAGGCTGGGAAGCATTTCCCTGCACCATTTGTTGAAGGACTCTGAAGCTATTTCCTCTCTATTGTTTCCTTTCCTCCTACTTTTCTTGTTCCTGCCAGGGAGCAGGAATGTCAGCCGTAAAGCGACCTTCAGAGAATATTCCCAATACATTTCAGATATCTGGACATTCAGGGAACATTTTTCACAGTAAGAGTAGTCAGGAACTGGAACAGGCTGCCCAGGGAGGGGACTGAGTTACCATTCCTGGAGGGGTTCAAGGGTCATTTAGAGGTGGTGTTGGGGGACATGGTTTAGGGGTGAACTTTGTAGAGTAGGGTTACTGGTTGGACTGGGTGATCCCAAGGGTCTTTTCCAACCTGAATGATTCTGTGATTCCATGATCCCTTTTCTCCAGAACACCCTCACAATGAAGAAACTGCCTGTGCTGATGGTGGCAGGATCTCTCCACACAGTGCAATAGTTCTGCTCTGTAGCGCCGGTGCTGTGGGGAAATAAGCAAATCAAGATATGGGAGAAGTTATCAACAAAAATACCTCTCCTAGCAGAACTGGCCTTGTTTTTGTCAGCCCACAGCTCTCTTCTGAACTCTGCTGAGCTCCTTCTCTCCGTACAGGGTGGCAGCAGGTTCCACAGGCACACTGGGCTGCGGATACTGCAAAGATCATACCTTGAGCTCTCCTGGCTGCCTGCACGAGGAGCGGCGGAGCAATAGAACATGGCAGGGAGGCAAAGAGCAAAGCCCACCCCCAACTTATTACTTCAGAATCCATATAGCCCTAAGTGCTCTGCCAAAGATTTCTTCTGTTAAGACACAGTAATCACGGAGAGAACTTGGAAGTTGGCAGGCCAGGAAACCAAGGCCTTTTTGCTGACTTGCAGAGCTGGGGAAAAAGGGAGCCTTGAATTCCAGACCCTGCTCCAAGCACCGCTTACCTTTTTCAGTGAAATGCACTTGTTTAGGGGAGTGGGAATGTGACCTCTGAGCACAGGATGACTTGTGGCAGTTACCCAGGACAGCTCAGCTGATCTCACAGCTTCTTGCTGCCAAAAATGGGAAGACCTTCACCCTGCCATTGCCTCACGATTATCTCATGCAGGCTGCAGAGCTCAAACTCCCGTGTTTGCACCCAGAGGGACAGAACAGAAGCTTTACACTAAGTGAGCAAATGGAACAGTCTCAGCAAAGGGTTCAGCAGCTGGACGGAGGGAGAGGTTTGGGTGGGAGGGGGGAAGTTACAGAGGGTGTTAATGTCAGCCTGTGCCCAGACCATGGTGTTTGGGCTCTGAACCAGCCCTAATACCCAAGTCAAAGTGGAGCAAGATCTGTTTATAACCGCCCTGAATACATTCCTGTTTATGGTATAGACACCTAACCAAACAGCCATGCCTTAAATCCAGACTGGGAAGCAACTAGACAAAGTTATTATTATTCATCCCCACCCAAAAGGAGCACCAAGGCTTTGTGTCCTGCCGTGCACAGCCCTCACCCACCCCGCTGGTGGGACCGGCTGGAGCAAGGGGTGCACACTCCTGACCATTTCTGCTCTTGGTGGTGATACAGCTTAACACACAATGGCTTCTAGGAGTAAAGTCTGTGCTGCCACTGATGTAGAAGAATCAATTTTCAAATGAATTTTAAAGTGACCTGCAGATGAAACTCAGGGTTTCTGCTCTGCCTCCTTGCTGATGGTGAAGATGAGCTGCAAGACCAGTGTTAACAGGGCTTACCTAAGTGCTTCCCCTACCTGAAGGTTGGCCCTTGTCTATCCTTCTTTTCCTAGAAGCTCCTGCAGGCAACTGGAAAAGTTTTTCAACATGCTAGATGCAAAGCAGTGAAAAGATTATTTATGAGACTACCCAAATTTTTATTATCTCTCATTAAGACAAAAACTGTTCAGCGCTTCATCAGATCCTCCCAAATCTGAGGTCACTGGCTGTTGCACACACAGCAGACCTTCCCCCCAAGGCAGGTTTGCTGACTCTAAACATTCCTCCTCTAAAGCTCCATTAGCACCAGAGTAACTGCCTGGGATTGAATTCCAAAAAAGTGATGCTGCCTTTTCCATCTTCACCACCCCCCCCCCCCCATAATCCTAGGTGACCCCTCGGGCTATGAGCAGGCCATGGGCCCCGAGCAGGAGCAGTCAAACTGCAGAGCTCTACTGCATGGCTGCTTCCCTGGCACCAGGCCCCTGCCTCTGCTGCCTGGACTACAGGGCTGCTTCTCACGGCCTCTCCAAGACCCCACCTGAGGTTCAAAGATCCCAAGATGTCATGGTACACAAGTTTCCTCCCGTGAATTCCCAACAGCCCATATATTTCTCTTAGCATTTCCACAGTCAGTGTGGTTCTGCTTTACATTTAAGTCAGCAAGAACCAAACCTGGATCCTGTGGAGGATGTACCCACTCAGCACATCTCTCCTCTCACATGGAAGGGCGGGAGGAGCTTTAATTACTCACCATTGCTGAGCAAAGCTGCACTGAAGTGGATTCAAATTGTTGCCACATGGATGTGAAAAAAGCCTTTGACGTGAGGTCTCCCATCTCTCCAGGAACCGTTCCACTGACTGGAGAAAGCTGCTGCCACCACCTCAGCTCTGTCCCAGTGCCACCCACTGACTACACCCCAGTATCAGGAATCCACATGTACCATTAATTTTTGAGAAGTGTTGTTTACTCAGTGTTAACGAAGCCCATACCCACAAGCCTCTGCACAGTGCTGTCTTCAAAATGAAACTATTGTGCAGCACATTTTAGTAACGTGCACGATAATCTGGTCAAAACGCATTCCTTAACACCAGCAACCGAAGGGAAAGGGTGAAGTTAACGTGACGTGACCCCACTATTTCGCTGTGTCTGCACAGAGGCCAGAGGAAGCTCCCTGCCCCTCTTGGTACACTTCCTTAATGAACCCATCCAGTTACTGGGCTGAGGGCTAAAAGCCAAGCAAGATGGGAGGAAAGAAGCAGTTTTCATGTCAACTCTGCGGCTGACATGTTTAGAAAGGACACAAGACTCTCCTCCTACCCAAGGGAGAGCCTTCATCACCAGGTTGTGGAGTTGTGCCTCTCCCCCTCACACTGATAAATCCTGACTGCTCACAGCAGAGGGTTCTGATAGAGCAGCTCCAGAGCAGCCAACATCTTCATGGTTCTACTTCTAAATTAAGGCAGACTCTCCAAATCTTAACAGTGCAGCTGCTCCAGCCCTGGCAGAAAGGACCAGTTTCTCCCTTGCCCGCTGTCACGTTGCCTTTCTGGAACATCTACCCCAGGCTGTCCCTGCCTGACTGCTTCAGCAGCAGAGCGATGAACAGGTCTCTCCCACAGCCTTGTGGCAGCAACACTGCTGATCTCTAAGCACAGCCAACCTTGATTTGAGTGGCAAATGCAACTTCACCACCCCAGCGCAATGAGAGCTGCGCCTTTACAGCTGCACTGGTACCCAGTGTTTATTAGCACAGCATAACCAACAGACCCCCTGCAGCACGGCGTGTCCCGTGACCCAGGGCGATCCCTGGAGAGCTGCTGCGTTCTTCATCCAGGGGCTTGCAAATGGCGAATGCAAACTGCACCGCAAAGCCCAGGAGATAAAGGCAGTGAGAAGCGGGGCTGCTGTGGCCCCCTTCCATTTTCAAACAGCTTTGTGCCCATCTTTTCAAAGGCAGAGACCAAAACTCGACATGACAGCACTGCTCCTACCAGCTGCTTTTAGAGAAGAGAGATTCCTTCCTGACTTCCCTGTCAGCTGACAGACAGCTGCTCTGAGATTCTCCAGCCCAGACTGGCAGCCACTGGAAAGTGCCTGTCCAGTGATTCAGATAATTTTCAGGCTGGAATCTCTTCATTCTTGCTGCCTGGAAATATTATGACTTTTCATATTTTCTTTATTTGCCACCCTGCCAGCCTGTGCTGTCTGCAAACTCCACCTCTATCTTATTTTATTTCCAAGTAGTCAGTGAAAACCACACAGTGTTAGAACACCTTACACACACTTCAGGGGCCATCTACTCTTACAGGGTACAGTTGTCAAGTAGGATGAGGTTTTAGAGAACCTAACGTTAGGGTGTGGGGCAGGGAACATTTCTTTTGCAAATCAACAGAAGATACAGCCTTCAACCCTGTGACAGCTTTGGCTGTAGTTCAGACTAAGCTGCCACGATGACCCAGTGCAGCAGCCCAGTCCTCCCCATGCCAGCACCCCTATTTACATGGCTGTGTCAGAAACGGACCAGCCTGAAACACATCTTCACATGCTTGAGAAACAGCAGCCAAGCACGGAAGAGGTGACAGGGAGCAGCTGGACAGCGGCAGATCGAGCTACTTGGCAAAACTGTCACGGTGATCTGTCCACGCAGGTCACAGGGGACCCTCCCACCCACCACGTCCTGCCCATGAGGGCTCAGGCGAGGAGCTGGCGGTGCCGGTGCTCTGCTGCTTGGTGCTGGTCGGTTTGGGGATCTGGGCTGCGGGTGCTCAGCCGGGCGGTTGGACAGTGGAGCCGGGGGCAGGTGGGCTGTGGTCAGTTGGGCGCCACAAGTCGCAGTCAGTCGGGTGCCGTGGGCTGTGGTCAGTCAGGTGCCGCGGGCCATCGGGTGCCGTGGGCTGTGGTCAGTTGGGTGCCACGGGCTGGCAAGTGGAGGCCACGGGGTGGCTGAGATGTGATCGGCGCGCCAGGCCTTGGCTCGGTTCATTGCTGCCCAGGGGCAACCAGGCTTCCAGGCCCGAGGCCGGCTGCTCAAATGTGTGCCCGGGGCCATCGCCCACGTCCCCGGCCCAGGCGGCAGCGCCGGTGTCACTCGTGGGCCACGCGCTCCAGTGCCACGTAGAAGCTGTCCTTGTCGTCCAGGCAGTGCCAGCCGATCGGCCCCGCCTCGCAGTCGGCGCACACCAGGAACTTGACGTTGCCCACGTCGCGGGTGAAGCCCACGTTCTCGAAGGAGAACATGTCGCGCACCAGCCAGTGCTCCCGCACCACGTCCCCGCCGCCGCCCGTCGCTGTCGCCGCCGCCGTCGCCGCCTTCTTCCTCATGGCGGGCAGGAGGAGCTGTGGGAGACAGCGTCGCGTCACCGCCCCGCCCGCAGAGGGCGCCCGCCCGCCCTCCCCTCCCCTCCCCTCGCCCCTCCGCGCGCCCTCCCCCCCCGCCCCGGTACCTCCCGGCGGGCGAAGGTGGCGGCACCGGGCAGCAGCACGCGGGACCCGCACCGCCGGCACAGAACCGCCTTCAGGTTCCGGCCCTGTGCGCACACCAGCTCGGCCGAGCCCGGCGCGGCGGCGGGAGGAGGAGAGGGGGGAGGAGAAGAAGGCGCCGCCGCCGCCGGCTCCATCTCGGCGCAGGCCGCCGCCATGGCCGCGCAGGCGCGCTGGGGGCGGCCACCGCCCGAGGGGCGGGGCCAGGGCCCGGACGTCAAGCGGCGCCGTGCGCGCGCACGGGCGGCCCTGAGGGGAGTCCCGCTCGCGTCCGGCGGGAGTGGGGCGGCCGCGGTTCGGGTGAACCCGGAGCCTCTGCTGGGCCCTGCGGGAGCCCCGCGGTGGAGGCCGCTGCCTGGGTGGGGTGGGGCTGGCCCCGCGTCCCAGCCCCGCTCTGCAGGCCGAGCACCGGGGGGCGGGTGCCTGGGGGGGCGTCCTTAGGCGAGCCACCGGCTGTTCAACAAGCTGGTGGGGAGCCCCTGGCAGCACAGGCCCGTCTGTCTGTCTGTGTGTCTGCCAGCTGCGCCCAGCGGCCTAGTCCCCTCCGGGGCCCGGGGTGTCTCGCTCCCCTGCGGGGTCACGGGCAGCGGAGCCCAGCTGGCGCTGGACCGAGGGGACTCGTCTCCCGCTGCACGTACCCGGCGTGTGGCAACTGCAGCAGCAGTTCCGAGCCGGGCGGGACATGGCGGGCTCGCAGGGCTTCAGCCGGGTTGTGTTCCTTGCGCACGCACCAGGTTCGATGGCAACGCCATCAGCAAGGAGCCGGACCCTGGTCAGGGGGCGGGGCAGAGGACGGCGAGGCCCCTGCCAGGCCGGGTGGAGCCCTGGGGGTCTGCAAGTGAAAAGCTGGTGCTGTCCCATCAACATTTACCCCGCTAACACCAGCTGGGCACACTGACTCGAGATGACTTTTTCCTGGCAACATCCACTGCCTGGTGGACCCTGCTGAGTGTCACGAGCAGCGCTGCTGCCCCCCAGCCCCCGGTCTCTTGCTGCCGGGCAAGGCTGGTTGCTCAGGGCCGGTTGCTGGTGTGGGGCTTGGCTTTGTTACAGTTCTCTGGAACTTCTCAAGAAATAATGCAAACCCCACCAGTGGGATCTTTTTCCAGTTAACATCCTTGGGTGGGAGCTGTCTGGTGATGAAAATTCAATGCTTAATTCTGCAATTTAGTATTTTCTCCAAGATTATTCATGAAGCAGAAAGCTTCGCTCTTACTGGTCCATGGGAATCAGCTTCTTTCCAAGCAGAACGTTTTTCACCCTTTGTTTTACATTCCACAGTAGGCTGTAAGGTTTCTCGTCTCTGGCTACGCACAGACACAGACCATTTTGGAGATGTGTATTACTCATTTTCTAGCTGGAAATGCCAGTTTCTCTTCAAACCCTTCAGCACCTCTTGTCCCAGAAGGGCAGGGACGGGCTCTGCTGGCCATTGTGAACAGGGTCATGTCCTGCTGTGGCCCAGTTCTGCTGCTGGTGCTGAGCTTCAGCAGCACTGTGCACTGGACACGGATTGGTTTTTTTCAGCACTGGTCACTTCTGGAGCTGAATTCCCCCCACGGCCTTTGCAGGGGAGCAGGGCTGGGCTGGGCGGGGAGGGGAGAGGAGCCTCTGACACCTCCGGGTTTGTTACAGGAGCTGGAAGCTGCCCCCGCCTTGTGCCCATCTCCCTGCAGGTGCCAGAGGTGCAGGGGGAAGAGATCCACGTACAAAATGAGCGAGTGGCTCCTGAATGCTTCTCTCCACCAACAGGGCCTTGTCCCTTTCTCATCCCTCACGTGCTTCCCGCTGGCTGAAGGGCGATGGGGAGGCTCATCGTGTCAGGAGGGATTTGAACTCCAGCCCCAGGGTGAGGAGTCTGCTGGGGGACTGCACGGGGGGGGGAGAGCGCTCGGTCATTGAGGCTGTGGGGACAGGACGCTGCTGTTGGCCTTGAAATCAAATGGTTTTTGAGTGGGAAACCAGGAGAGTATTTTGTAGCCACACCACTGACAAATATTGGGCTCCATTCGGCCCCCATTTTCCATGCTGTTCTTTTCTGCAGCTGCTGGCTCTACTGGAATGGTATTATCAGAAATCAGAGAAGGGTTTGGGTCGGAAGGGACCTTACCAATCACCTGGTTCCAACGCCCTGCCGTGGGCAGGGACACCTCCCACTACAGCAAGTTGCTCAGAGCCCCATCCAACCTGGCCTTGAATGTTTGCAGGGATGGGGCATCCACAGCTGCTCTGGGGAGCCTGCTCCAGTGTCTCACCACCCTCACAGTAAAGAATTTCTTCCAAATATCTGATCTGAATCTCTCATCTTTCAGTTCAAAACTGTTACTCCTCATCCCTTCACTACACTCCCTGCTAGAGAGTTCCCTCCGCTCCCTGTAGTACTGGCCGGTACTATCAGAGTCCTCTCCCTCTCTCTGCTGCCACGCTCTTTGCAAGGAGATGCTGTGACAAATTCACCCCCAGTCAGTGAGTCCTCCAGGCCTGACAGGATCTCGTGCCTGGAGCTCACAGACTGAGCAGTTGTTTTTCACTGCCACACTGGAGCTGTGGGCAGGGGGGCAGCTGACGGGGGGTTTGCACAGACCCTCCGCGCAGTTGTTAGACAAAGGTCTTGAAGGTAGAGAACAGAATATAAATTCCCAGTGGCTCAGGAAATATTTTATTCTTTATAATTTCATTAAAAAATAAACATAGGAAACAAAACCACAGAACACTTGTGTGATAGAAAGAAACGCAGAAGGTCAGAGCATTGGCTCAAAGTGCATCATTAAGTCATGCTACCACGACCCTGATCCCACCCTGTCCCCCAAGCAAGGAGTCAGCAGTAAGCTCAACGAGCAGCACTAGACGGAGCCCAGGCACTGCGGGGGCCAAGCTGAGGGCGGCGAAGAGCCCGCGCTCCCGGAAACACAGCGAGGCAGGAGACATGCTGAGGAGAGTGCTCCAGGGAGCCAGTGATGAAGCCATCACTGGGGGGTGGTGGGACAGGCGGAGGATAGCGTAAGAGGAGGCGGAGTTACGAGGCAGGGGAACAACCAGCTGAGAACAAAGGGCAAAACAGAATCCTGGATGTCACTCCAAAATGGCCTGGGAAGCAGAAAAGTCCTGGATAAAAGGAAAATCAGCACAACAAACTTGACCGAAAGGCTGACGTGGGTGCACTGGACAGAGGCCTGTCCAGGGACGAACCCCAGTTGCTCACGAGAAAGATCTACACTGACAGTAGCAATTGTGTCCCTACTTCCAGGGCCTCAGCCTCTGCAAGGTGACCTCTGCACAGGGGTGGGAGCAAAGGCAGTGCCACATCACAGCAAGGCTCCCCTGTGCACCTGGGTCTGTCCAGCTCTTTGAGGGAAACAGGACGTGATGAACCCTGCGGAGCCCCCTGATCAGCGCACAAATGCTGCAGACCTGCTGCTACTCCAGGCAATGAGCTCCCTCTGCCCCCTGCCCCCTCAGGCTTTTGGGTCTCAGTAGTTGACACTTTAATCTGCGACTCCTTTGGCGTGCAGACCCGTGAGGAACCTGCAGATGCAGCTACAGTGCAGGTCCCCGTACACACGCTCGCTCCGTTTGGCTCTGCACCGCCGTGCACTTGAGGAGCGCGTTTAAACATTCAGTATGTACAAGATGATTTGAAGCTGGGACATTTAGAGCAGCTGGATTCACCCTCACACATCCACGCGGCTGAGAGCAACCAGAGGACCCACGTGGTCCTGCAGCGGCTGAAGACCACTCAGTTGTATGTACATGTCCTTGGAAGCATTCACAGGCTGGCTGATGCCACGGCCAGGGGTACCTCTGCTCTGCTGACAGATGTAGCCACAGGAACAGCAGAGGATGCAGCTTCTCCTGACCTGCTTCACCACCTTTCTCCAGCTTCACACAGAGCCCCTGATTTCAAATGACTGCCGAGATAACAGGTTTATGCACATGCTCTAGTCAAAAGCAGCACAGAAAGCTGCTGTTCTGGTGCCTATTTCCACAGCATCCACAACTCTCAAGAACAGTCACTGCAAATCACTTGGGACTCTTCCTCCAACCAAGACCTTTAGAATGTTCTAAGTTCCCTCCAGATCACTTCTCCCGAAGGACGCAGACTCCCGCGTCACAGCGCTGCATCCCCAGGGAGGTCACCACTTCCCAGCTGTCAATGATGGGATCATAGCACTCGATGCTGCTCAGCAGTGAGTTGCCATCGTATCTGTGAGGACAGAAAGATACAGGTGAGGGATGCTGCTGAAGGAAGAGGTTGAGGCACCCAGAGCCCTTTCTGGGAGGCTGGACAGCTGTGGACAGCAGAACGGCCTGGCACAGAACTGCTGCGTCAGGCTCCCTCTGCCTCCCTGCTGCTTGTGCCAGCGCTGGCCCACCCTGCTGCCCCTTTCGGTTGAGCTCTGTGCGCCGTCTCCTCGTGAAGCTTGAACTGTAAATATGAGGAGAGGCCACCTGAAACAGGGCAGCAGTTTCAGCACCTCACCTCAACCCCCTTGTTCCAGCAAAGGGACACGCCAGACACGTCCCCCTGCAGCCCCGGCAGCCACTCACCCAGCGATGGCGTACAGCCTGCCCCGCAGCACCGTGGCCCCCACGTAGCAGCGGGGGGTTGTCATGCTTGTTACAGTTGTCCAGGAATCAGTGCGAATGTTGTAGGCTTCCACGGAGGAGAGGTGAGCTGTCCCGTCGAACCCACCAACTACATAGATGTGGTCATTCAGCAGAGCCACGCCAGCCCCTGGAGAGGGAGATGGCACAGTTACAGCCATGTGCTTACAAGGCTGCATGAGGTCAGCTCCTCCCTCTTCACAAGACAGTTTCTCCTGGTTCTATCTGCCACAAAAGAGCCATCACAACCCAGTGCCTGCTGTTGTCTCCAATATGATACATGAAAACCAGTAGCTACCAAATGCTGCTGGATCTCCAGCGTGACGGGGACTGAGCCACACTGCAGCCAGGGCAGCACTAGCACCACGAGATGTTCACCTTGGCTGAAAGACCCCGACACCCTAAACAGAGCAGCACAAGGCTCACTCTGCTGGCGAGCAGCCAGCTGGGACTGTCACCACAGAGACAGGTTTCTCTGGAGCTTCTGTCTTGCTGGTGTCACCCAGCCCCTGGCTGTAGCAAGGAAAATGCTGCTGCTCCATGTGAAGCTGGTGAGGGATTCCTTTGACATTGCTCCCCGGGGAGGCAGGGAAATGAAAACCAGTGTCCACTGCACAGTCACAGAGGCATAAGTGGCTGAAGCATCTGAACAGCTGCTCTCACAGTAAAACCAATCAGTAATGCAGTTGGCCCAACTGGGAACTGAAAAGAACAGCAGAAGAACCTCTTCCAGCCTCTGTTCACCATCTGCAGCCCCCTTCAGGTAAAGCACCAAAGAACAGAGTCATGTAACAACATGTGAGGTGACCTGGGGAGCTCTTGCCAAGAGCCACTGCTGTTCTGAGCTACATCTCAAGAGCAGAGCAAAGCCTGGCAGGCTGATACCACTGACATGGAGCTACTGCACTGATGAGTATCCTGCAGGAAACCAGCCACTGACCCTGCAGCTCTTGGGCACCGATCTGTTTCTTCTACAAATGGGGTCTAAGAGACTTTCTGTTCCACTAAATGCAACCTCACTTCCACTGCCTGTCCTTGCTGAGAGCACTCAGACAGCGGGGAGTGGCCGGGCTGCCCTGATGGCCTCTCCAACAGCTTCAGTGAGGAAGAATTTGGCTGAGGAGAGAGATCAGACCAAGGCCTAACCAGGGCAGTTGAGTCTAGCAATGCAATTTCGCCATGGTTTCTGAGGGGTAGCCTACCTCCAGAGTCTGTCCTAAGAGATGAAGAGAAGCCAGGAGGACACAATCTCCGTCAATAAAAGCAAGACTACTTTTGGTCAAGGTCTTTCTTGGAATTCAAAGACCCACGTGCAGACAGCTCTAGAAAGCGTTCCAATGCCTTGGGGCAGAAGAAGTCCTAAAGGGTCCAAGGTCACCAGGACTCGAACTGATATCAGGATGGTGGTTGCAAGGGCAACTGGTATCTAAGCCACCCGTAGTTGGGGGTGGTAGTACCCAGAGTGGCAGCAAAAAAACACAGGCCAAAACCTGCTCTTGGGCACCCCTGGAATCTTGGTGCTCCAGGTCACAGCACCGAGGAAGGAACTTGACTGAGACAGTGATGGGGTCAAGAGCCTCCCAATGTTCCCACTTGCCTGTGGCACTGAGGACCCTGCTCTGCAAGCCCAGGCACCGCTACCAAAAGCCTCCAGGTCTTGTGGGAAGCTACTGTGGACCTGAGAAACCTTCTTAGAAAAGCATTTTCTCTTGAACTTTTTCCTGAAACCACCTTCTCTGTGCACTGAACAGACCCCCTGGGGAAAGCTGTCCCATCCTTAAGCTTTCCTCTGGATGGGTCTCACCTACTGCCTCTGACGTAGGAAACCCCAGATTTTATCAGGTCTTTGAACATGGGGTCTTCTCGAGTGTGTAAAGTGACCAACTTAGAAATCAAACCCATTCTTGGCGTAAGGGAAATACTTTCCAACCACACTCAACGGGAATAGCCCTGTAATAGGGGTAAATGTTTAAAGCTTGGGGTTTTGGGTAATGCTGCTGCAGGCACAAAAAAACCCTTAAATGTTTTTAGAACAGAGACCAGTTTTTGACTGAGTAACCAGCACTTGTCCCTGACAAAAACACTGCAGCAGAGAACAAAGAGAGATAAGGCTGGCTGGGCTAAGTGTTGAGGACATTTATTGAAAGAACTTGAGAAAAAGCAAATTCAGGAGAGTTTTGAAAGAGGGTCTGTAAGCACAGCAGAACTACTGCACTGGAACCACAGAGTTGTGGAGGCTCTGAGCATCCTGCCCATCCCCGTGTGGCTGAGCAAGGCTGGAGCTGCTCGCTGGTGTGGCCACAATGGTCTGGGGCAGGTGGCAGGGTCTAGAGCACAAGGGTGCTGAGGAGCAGCTGAGGGACCTGGGCTTGTTGAGCCTGGAGAGAAGGAGGCTGAGGGGAGACCT
>JANHGN010005305.1:0-18078 GCA_024605025.1 Megaceryle maxima | reverse complement strand
GAGGGAGCTGGGATTGTTCAGCCTTGAGAAGAGAAGGCTCAGGGGAGACCTAATAGCCACCTTCCAGTACCTGAAGGAAGCTTACAAAAAGACTGGAGAGGGCCTGTTTAGAAAGGCCTCTAGTGAAAGGACAAGGGGCAATGGTTTCAAATTGCAAAACAGTGGATTTAGATTAGAAATAAGGAAGAAGTTCTTTACCAGGAGGGTGGTAGAACACTGGAACAGGGTGCCCAGGGCGGTAGTTGAGGCCCCATCCCTGGAGACATTCAAGGTGAGGCTTGACAATGCTCTGAGCAACCTGATCTAGTTGAGGATGTCTGTGCTCTCAGCAGGGGGGTTGGACTAGATGACCTCTAGAGGTCCCTTCCAACCCTAACATTTCTATGTTTCTATGACAGTGCATGGAAAAGTGAAAATTTATTGCCTATGACCATAACCAAAACCCTGGTCTCTGAGGAATTCTCAAAAATTCACTCTAAGAATGCTTTCCACTAAGGAAACAATCATGTTTCTTTTATATTTCTCCCCAGTTTGTCATCCCTCAGGCATAGAAGCTCAGGCTCACATTTCTTCTTGCCAGCCCTCTTCCCTGCTGCTGTGACCCAAATCTGGGAAAAGAGCAGAGAGGCCTCGTCAGACCATTTCTCAGTTTGAATGTGAGAAGTAATAAAAGGGCAGAGGAAGGGGAGCCCTTATAAATGGATTGTGTTTGGCACAGTGCTTGTGCTGCTGCACAGAGAAAGTTCTGCCAGCTCTTCCTGGGCTTTATACTTCAGCAGGGAAAAATTGCTAGAGGTTGAGATATGTCATTGGAAAGCTAAGCCCACAAGTGCAGAGTTTTAGTTCTGAGGCTGCAAAATGGTATTTGTCCATCCGTACTTTGAGGACTGTGTTTTGAAAATTTAAAAAGCAATAGATGCAATTCCTTCTGATATTAGACACCCCCACTCATATCTAAATACCTTTGGAGAAGAAGCAAAGCAATACCTTATGACTTGCTCTCCAAGTTTAGGGCAATTTGACCCTAATAATTTTCATTTTTAACAATTTACAATGGATACTGTGATGCCAGTTCAGGCTCACCAGTTGTTTCCCACTCAATGAACTGTAAGTTTTCTGATGTGGAAACGGCTGTACTCTCCTCTGATAGGAATCATCTAATAGGGAAAGCACACAAGAATGTCCATCCTAGTAGTTAGGGGGATACTGAGAAAAGTAGTTAAAACTTACTAGACTCACTCTTTAATTATGAGGAATTTCTATTACCTACACCCTTCTATAAACCTATCATAAATTGAAAGTGAGAATGCAGTAACAATTATTGACTATTTCACTGCATAGCTTAAGGTAACTGAGGAAAAAGTACAGAAAGTTGGAATAAAAATGCATGTCATTTATTAGCTATTCTAATGAATACGTCGCTATGAGAGTTCTGGAAAGTATATTATCATATGAGGTTTTTTCTCATCCATTAGTGCAGGATTTCAAATTGCTTTATGAAGAAGAAATACTGAATCTTCATAAAAAATCTGCACAATAGACTGATATTGTAAATTACTCTGAAAAGAGGGAAACTGAAAAGCAAAAGACCACACCACTTGCTCATATGCTAAAGCCTGAAGAGAAAGCCAGTACTTCTGCTTGCCAGTCTTGTGCTTTGTCCACATATAATTCCAGCCACTTCAAAGAGTTTGTTATATGCCCCACTGGCATTAAAGCCTTGGGCTGCCAGGTCCAAGAGATGTGAGTTAGTACATGGAAATTCACCTTCCACATTTACTCATTACTGAAAACTTGTGAAGCCATTGTGGGTCAGCTCCTAGACCATTTGCAATAGTCACACTAGAATAGGTGAAACCTTCTCTGCCTTGTGCTGATAACTCAGTCTTAGCCCTCTGAAGCAGCCATGCCCTTTTCCTCTTGCAATGTTGATGGGTAAGAAAGTGAAAGAAATGAAGAGGCATGTAAGTGCATAGCTCTGTAATATCAAAGATACCTTTAGCCTGACCTGATTTTCTATAAGAGTTTTCCAGCAAGATGAAGCCAGGGCAGCAACTGTACTCAACTAAGACTCCAGCCCAGCATGTATGGGAAGAAAGCAAGCCTGCAGAGAAGTTCATATCATGGGGGTCTTATCTGTTACCCAGTCTGTATCTTACTAAATTCTTACCAGAAATATGCTAAATAACAAGATGAGGCTGAAATTCTGCTGCTATTTCTCAGTTGGACTCATATTTCTAAAACACCGTGTCTGAGTGTGCACCCTGCCTGTGTCTTAGCACCTTCTCAGGGGGATCTTTCCTGGTTGTCTGCCAGCAGCCTTCCTCAGGATTTGCAGGCAGCATCAGCTGCAATCCATAGTCTCACCACACTGGGCTAGAGGCCAAAGCACACATTCCTCTGATTGCACCTACTGTTCTTTTTAATGCCTTCCTCTTAATTATCCAGATTTCCTACTAAAATAAGTGGAAAGTGTGAAGGATCAAGCCATCTGCACTTCAAGCCCTCGAGCTGGAGCCTATGTTAAGAATCGTGTGCTTGGCATTTGGTTTTCACTCCAAACAAATAAAAACTGCAGCTCAAATGATGCTGATAAGGTCATCACTGCTCCAGAAGTATTCCTGCAGAGATTATTCCATTGAGGTGGATTTCTCCTTGGTATGTCTACACTGCAATTAGGAGGACACCTGCCAATCCAATACATATGAAATATAGAAACCTTCCATGAAAGAAGTCAACATCTAGGCAGGTGATTTTCCCACTCACTGTATAACTGACAATAGATAGGTTGCTGCATTGCAAAGTATGTCTGGGCCAAGACTTCTTTTTTTCTACAGATAACTGGAAATTAGTTCAGAAGATTGAAGATAAAATTAATTTGAGAATATTTCATTCAAATAGATCCAGATCAATGGCCAAATTCTAAGCTAATTTATGTAAGGTTAACTTTGAGATTAGCCCTGTCAATGACTATTCTCTATTATCACTTAAGACAAAGTATGTTAAATTATGCTAATAAAAATAAAATCACTTCATTAGATCTATGTATCATTTCTTATCTTTGAACATCATGACACCTGACACAGGCTTGCCACACACAGATTCATGCTGTAGCCACTTGATCCCACATTCAGTTTTATTTCATCCTCTGATGATCCATCTGTATTTAACAAAGGGGGCTGTTCCCCCCCCCCCCTTTTTTTTTTAGTTCATTTTTAGAAATGAAAAGCCAACTCTCAGAAATAAAAAAGCCTAGCACTTGGATTTAGAAAATATCTTGCTCATTTAAAAACAGGTATAGAGGAAATCTCAGAATTTTATAATGAAGAGTGTTCCTGTGACAATTTCAGTCTCATTATTCAATTACATGTTCCTATAACTGCCATAATATGGATATGACATATGCATAAGAGGAACTAAGGTAGAACTGTCAGGACATCCATATAATCTCTAAATTTCTAAATTATTCAAAGACATTCCCATTGGATTCTTGTCTTTTCAAGTTTGAGCTGCTGCCAAAGATATGGTGCAGCTTACCTGTCACAGACAAATAGAGGAAGTTTTACAGCAAATACCTTCTTGGTGGCTAGCTGTCTTTGGGTAGGATTCAGTTCTCCAGACTTAGAATTCTAATACCATTTTACATTTCCTAGGACATGGTTATTGGCCTCCACTTCGCACTGCAGACATGGTGCCTGTTTCCCAAGGTCTGTAGATGTTTAGGCAACAGAACACAATGCTTCAGATACAGTACCTGAAGTGCTATTCATGCTAGAAACCATGACAGATTGGTCCTGATGAAAGTACAGTAAAAAATTACAAGAAACTTTATAGTGGCATCTTATGAAATAATACCAAAATATCAAGGACAAGGCTCAGCTCTGAAGGGAGAGTGAGCATCATGTGCCAACCTGGAGAAGCCACGCCAGCTTGTATGTGTACTTCAGAGAGGTCCTCTTTTAAACCCAGAAATTTTGACTAAGTTGCCTCACGTCTAGAAGTCATGGAGAAAGTGTTGCTCATCCTGAAATATGAACCACACCTGAAACTGTAGGGGTGAGTCAAATTAAGAAATTATGAGTGGCACAGGTCAGATAACACTGGATGAAACTGTTTTAGTTAGCAATGTCATCCTGTCTGCTGTTCCTGCCCCCAGTTCTGAAGGATTTACTTTCCTGCCATTTGATTATCCAGCAACTCTAGGAATGTTGACCTCTCAAACAGGACTGATAGCTTTTTCCCTTGCTCCCCACAGGGAGCATGCTTTTCTAATGTACCAGGGAAAAGAAAGGAAATGTAATATTCTGTATAAGTTTCATTCTTTGAAATTATAGGTAGTAAACAAGGTCTGAATTTACTTAATCCCTGCTCTGGAAGTAAACATTATTTGATTTATGAGAAATATAAACTCTGATTGTAATGGATCAGCTGGGAAACCAATAGGCTAGCTCTACGTTTCATGAACAGGTATGTGCTCTCTGGTGCCTGGACCAAAGCTCTGCCTCTCAGGGAGTGCTTAAATAGTACTTCTCATCACAAACAGGACTGCACACATTGAAAGTGACATTTCTTGGTGTGTTTGTCATGCTGAAGTGTTACAGAAGTGAACTATGAAACCATGAATAGTTACTGAACAACAGGCCAGGAAATTAATAATAGACAAACATTTACAGTTTTTTTCCTTAAAGACAGGACACAGTGACACTGTCATTCAGGTCCTTGTGAGAGACACTCAGACATACTATTTATTGCTTATGTCATCTCTCACTCTCCCCCATGCTCAAATAATCCAGCTTAAGCATTATGGTTCATATGCCAGCTAGTTCTTACCTTACCTGTCTTGAAGCAGTGTCAACTGACATCATGGATGATTAACTCAAACTTAAAGCCATGCACTCTGGCAAAAAAAATTCCAAGGAAAATAGGATGAATCATAGATAAAAACTTAAAAATATTTAAAAGTGTATCTGAAACCACCCTTACATAAGCTTCCTTTAGCAAATCAGAATCTATGGTAGGATTATGAAAGCTAGGCCATGAGTCTAGGTTCTTTAAAGTCAATTATTACTGCTATTTGAGTAATGACATCAAAATGACTTGTCAAAAACGTAGGGAAAGAAGCTAGAGAAGTTATCTGGCATGAACTTAGGTCTTCACTACTACTATCTTATTCCAGGGCAGAGATAAACAGCATGGAATCTTGGTGGCCAATTGCTTTTTGGCAGTATGTTGATGGTCATGGTTGCTGTCTAATAATCCTAAAGCCCCAGTAAGCCTCTATTTCATATGCGTACTTCTGAACGTGAGTGCTGGTGGTAAGGGATAAATTCTGGCAAAAGTCAGACTTCTTTGATATTGCCTTGTCTGTCATCTTTGCAACACTAAATAAGCTGGTACATTGTATTTATGTGTAGGAGGAGACAAGTGATACTACATGAGCAAATGGGTCTGAACACTGTATTTCTGGACACCAAGAAAAGCAGCAGATAACTTCTTTCTGTACTGTGCATACACCTGCCTTCAGGGAAGGGATGAAAGAAAAGTCAACACAGTAACCACTGTGTTAATTCATTGTCAAAAATATTAAAGACATGACAATGCTATACAATCACATTAAGAAAAATATTGTTCCTATTTCAATGACTGTCTCATGAAGATGATCAATTGTAGAATCGTGCTTGTGCTGTTTTAAGGGAAACTATCTCTGAAAGAAGGAAGATGGAAGGAGTTAGCTGCACTTATCTTTCAGAACCATTGCTCTCTAAGGGGAGGAAGCAATTGACAGTGGGAACTGTAGTTTTGCTCTGCAGAGACAGTAAGCATTATGTACCAACCTGGAAAAGCCGTGCTAACTTGTACATACTTCAGAGAGGTCTTTTAAGCAAGGAAATTTTGACCAGGTTGCCTGATGTCTAGAAGTCATGGAGAAAAAGTCCTGCTCGTACTGAATATTTGAAACAAGCACAGTCATGAGCATATGTTGGTCAGTTCTATGGGTGCTACATAAAGCTTCCTCTTCCCTTTATAACCCCAGTTAAGTATGATGCTATTTAGCATGGGTAAGGGAATCAAAAAATTATCATCTGAAAATTGTCTCCTCCCTTCAGGCCAATGTTTAACATGGCTGCACCTACTTCTAACAACAGGTAGAGCTATCTGCAGAAGTTGATACCAAATCTACATTGAGTAACAGCATTTGTCTTTTTATTATATATTTGTCATTGTTTAACCTCTACTAGTAGCCAAACACCCCACAGCCACTCACCCACCACCCCACCTCCCAACCACAGCCCCCTGCTATGGGATAGGAAGGTGAACTGAGAGGAAAATAAAAAAAAAAAATATCTGAGATCAGAGAAGTTGAAATAAGGACAGCTTAATAAAACAGCACAAAGAAAGAAAAAAACAACAGCACTAATGAAATGTTAGACAAAAGCAAGTAAGAGAAGCCAGGAAGGTGCTACCTGGTCAACTTTCCCTGCTCTGGCCACCCTGAAGCAAGGTAAGAACAGGCACTACTAGCCCAGCCCTCCCCTTATATAGGGGCATGACTCAGAATGGTACCAAATATCCCATTGGCTGGTTCAGTTGTTTATCCTGGCTGTGCCCCCCCACCCACCAGCTGCAGCTCCTTCCAACTGTTTGGGCCAGCAGCTGCTTGTGATAATTAACCCAAACCCAGGACAGTATTACAGACAACCGATGTTGAAAACAGATGTATCACAGGGTGTCAGGAGTTGGAAGGGACCTTGGAGATCTTCCAGTTCAACCCCCCTGCCAGAGCAGGATCAGCACAGGTCACAAAGGAATGCAGCCAGATGGGTTTTGAAAATCTCCAGAGAAGGAGACTCCACAACCTCTCTGGGGAGCCCATTCCAGTGCTCTGAGACCCTTACAGTAAAGAAGTTCCTTCTTATGTTAAGGTGGAACCTCCTGTGCTCCAGCTTACACCCATTCCCCCTTGTTCTATCACAGGGCACAAGTGAGAAGAGGCTGTCCCTCTCCTCCTGACACTCAGCCCTTATATATTTATAAACATTTATCAAATCCCCTCTCAGTCTTCTCTACACTCAAATGTAGTTTGAATGCACTTCTGGTGGTAAATCTGCTCTTATATATATGCCAGACAGCGGTTGTATTACTGAAATTTTCTAGACATTATAAGATTTTTGAGAGTCTCAGTTTGAAGTCAGTGACCTGTTGTCAGGTTCCTTTGTGTGTCTCTGGCATAGCGAAAGGAAGTAACAGTATTTATTATTGACTGCCACCTAAAAGGTCAAGGCTTTCCACATTTTGACAGCCTCTTTGGCAATGGTGAATAAAAGCACTGATGGAGATGGACATTCCAACAGTAGGTAATGAATGTTCTTTATACCTTGCCCAGAAATGAAGGTGAGTTTTAATGTATTTCTTGAAGCATGCAGAAAACCCTTCTGTACATCAGCAGTGTCCATCATCACAAAGCTGCAGCTTTAGGCAGTGCTTTATTCCTGGTGATAATAATTCAAAGCTACAGGTTTTTTTTAGACTTTCTGAGAACAGTAGCAAAAGCTCAGCAGGAGCAGGAGCTCTAGATGCCCTAGAGCTTCCTTTTGAGCAGAAAATCAGGAAAGGTGTCATGTCCCGAGCAATTTGCATTTGATGATTTCCCTGACCTTGCAACACAGTCTAAGGGAAGAAATACCAGTGGTGTCCATCTGCAAGACAGCATTTAAGGAAATACCAGGGATAATTTTTTTACCAAATGATGTATCTGGGATGCAAATTCTTCTGATACTAATCAGCAGTAATGCTGTATCCTGGTGATTCCACAATCATTCTTCTGCCAGAATAAATAGGTATAATTTCTGGAAGTATCTGCTGAGAGTGACTGATCTTCAGAATGTAGGATGAGTCTTGTACCTTCTATGAAAAGATATGCATTTTGCTTAAGTTCTTTTGATGGAATTTGCATCAGGGTGAGGCACAGTGCTTCTGCTGTTGGGTCAGTACTGAAGCAGCACTGTCCATTTTGATGTCCTCCCACTCTGGTCTCTGGGGTTTCAGAACAAATTAATGCATCTAGTCAGCTAAGAGTGATGTTGGGCCAGAGTCTTCTGGGAGCATTTCCTCCCAAATGCTTTGGAGCAGATTTCTTGTGAAATTTGCTGAGTCTCTGAGCTGTTTAAAGTGCTAAGAATGTCTTAGCAGAATGTCAAACATACACCACACCCCCGATGGAGTTACTGTGCTGGAAGCAATGAGTTCATCACTTCAATGGACTTTATCTAAGCAGAAGATGTTTTTTTCTCTTGTGTGTGTTTTGGGATGGGAGCTGCTCAGGTTTTTTTCTGCCTGGGTTAAAAGTGGGACAAAGCCAAAAGTCTGGAAACTGTATTGCCTGTTGAACACATTGGGATGCATGTGGCTGCATTTGGAACATGACCACATTGCATTCATGCTCTGAATACTCCCCAGTGTGCTTCCACTTCTGCCTTGAACCATCTAGAAGTAATTTTTTTCCTCAGGTATAGGTTTTGTTTACGATTCTGAAGTTATGTGGACAGTTACGGAATTTCTTATAGTAAATCCCATTGAAGTGGGGAAATGATGTTGTTCCACGTCAGTGAGATAATATGTACACAGTGCAGCTGTGTTCCAGTGGTGGAAAAATATCCTCAAATGCTGGAATCCGAGGTACTCTGTGCTCTCCAGAATTTATCTGTACTCCAGATTACTGAAGAAAGTGTTACTGTACAAGTAGGATATAATCCCACATTTTCATAATCTCTCTTTTTTAAGCATTATTACAGGTGCCTGTTCTGCAGTCCCAGTTTGAAAGCAACATATGTGCATGGGACATCCAGACAGAGCTTCTGTCTCTTGGCTGTGCTGTAGCGTGTGGTTCCTTTGGGATTTTCATCCACAAAATGCAACTGAATATGCTGGTATTCCTACCTCATGTCACCAACAGATCCAAAGGCTATGGATGAATAAAGAAGTTACTATGCAACTGCTCATTGTAGCTCTGACAACCTTGTGCTTCACTTGTGGTGATTCATGAGGTCTCTTCTGATAGCACAGTTCTAATCTAGCAGTTCCAGACAGCATTATAAACACTGGCCTTCAGACAACTGACCCTATGAATGCAGGTCATAATCTCCAGTGTGATGGCAATAATTGCCAGCTGCTTTTCTTTTTTGGAAACAAAGCATGCATGTAGACAATGATTTAACCATATATGTGACAACTATGATTTGTTTGGCCACAAAAGCATTTAGAAAGATAGCTAACATGACATCAGTATTTAATGTGTTAAAACAGTCTGTATGAAAAATAAATTTTCCTTCTGTTTAGTAACTTGAAACAGATCCCACTACCTACTGCATTAGGTGACATCAGTGTGTGCTGCATGACTTGACATGATGTAGCTTGAGAGCAACTGACACAGCATTGCTCCTCCTCACCACAGAGAGGTACATTGGATGCTTGGGCAGCAACTGCTGCAGTCATTAAATCCATTCTGTTATCTGCAATTAGGCAAGTGACCCACAACCTGAAGCATTTTCATTTAATAGCAAATTGTCCTCTTTGTGCCAGCTTGGAAAAAGGGCTTTTCTACAGGGCACCTCCACTGATATTGTGTTAGAAACTCATGTTGTGCTGACTGTTGATAGCTGACACTCAGCATCGTGCTTCAGAGACAACTCAGCAGTGAACGTGAGAAGCCCAAGAATACTACAACATGTGTGAGGCCATTCCCAAGCAATATACAAAATAGCAAGTATTAAAAAAAGAAACCTCATGGTTATCCACAAATATTGAGAATCCTGCACCAACTTCTTAAACTATAATGTTAAACCACTGCAGGAAATAAATTTAGTGAAAACTATGCAGAGGACACCTTTAAAAAATAAAAAGTTTGAACTCTACGTGATTAACCCAATCACCTTCAAGGTTAACCAGGAGTATTACAGCTATACTCCCATTGACTGAGATTATTTTATAGTTTTGTAGTTCAATAATTTCTAGGTTGTATGGTTTTTGTTATGTCTTATTCTTGTCTAATGCTCTCACAGCCTTGACAGAAATCAAAAGTTAATGTTGTTCACATAGAATATTGTACCTGCCCAGATCATTATGAAGCTATCTCCAGACTCTGTAAAATTTATTATTCTCTAATGATAATCTGGGTATTGGAATGAAAAAAAAAATCAGGGCCTAATCCAAGTCCTTTTTCACTTCACTGATGTTAGTGAACTGCAAGTGAACGTATGAGATTGCAAATGCTGCCAATATATTTCTTTTTATTTAAGAACAAGATTGTGCCTCACTTTAGATTTTTTATGGATGTCTGGTTTAGGTACAGAGGAAGAAAGTATATGAGAAGTAACAAATGTCAGGTGTTGTTACAAGTCTTGTGTGGTCAGGCTACTGGCCTCCCCAAACCTATTGGCTGAATTAAAACCCCTAGTTATTTGATTAAAATATTTTTATTGCTTTATTTTTTTCAAAAGCCTTGATGTTGTCATCTCAACTCAAACAGTGGCTGCTCAGTGTAGTTGCCTGACAGCTTCAATTGCAAGTTCTGCTTTATATGCTTTGAGCTGCTTGGAAGTGTATTGGAGTGGCAATCATACAGCTGCTGCCCACTGAGACCAGCATAATAACAGGAAAGATATTTTATTAGGCCACGTTATTAATAACTGCATGAATAATATTCTGCTATAATGAAGTCTCAGACAATAAAAGAGCAAGAAGAAGCATACTGAACATTATAGGAATCAAATGAAATTCAAGGTGGAAAGCACAAACACCAGGCCATAGGATTGCCTTTTTCCCCCTTGTATTTGACCCTTTCTTAGGAAGGATCCATTTCTGTATCCTAACTCCATCACATCCCCTGAGAAAGACCAAATATCTTGCTAGGTGGATGCAGACAAGGGGATGGAGTTGTGGCTCGGGCAAGTGTGCTAGATTGGAAAATATTATAAAAGTTGCTTCTGTTTTCTTAGGCGTCATGCATGTGCCTCTCTAGGTTGCAGTGCAGCTCCCTACTGCCAGCTCCAGTTTTGTGCTCTGGGTGTCATAAGAAGATGACAGTATTTTCCTAATCACAAGCACCAGGTCCAAAGCAGAGTCAGGACCAATCTGGGAAGCCACTGGAGAGCTAGCCTTAGTCTACTGTAATGGCTATGATGACTATTTTGCATTGAAGAATGAATTGAAGCATCATAGTTGGAAGCTGGAAGGGGATTGTGGCTAGAGAGAGATAGAAACGAACTGAGATGTCTGGCCTGAAGTTTATGGGCTAGCAGCTTGTACATACTTCTGTTGGTCACTGATAGTCAAGTCAGAGGGTTTAAAGGTGAAGCCTCAGATGCAATATTTCCTCTATTAAATTTTTAAACCGGCTGTTCTTGTCTGCTTTGTAAAGGTAACTGAGTGCACATGGCCTGTACTGGAGTCAGAGGGGATGTGTGAATCCAGAACTTTTTCTTTCCCACCGCGTTTAGGAGCCGCTACAACAGGAACACTTGAGATCAAACTTGTAGTGTCATGGCTAAGTAACTGTCTAGGTCTCTGCTCCCCTGACAGTGACTTGCAAATACTTGAGCCATCAGACAGACAAGTTGCAACAATAAGAAAAAAAACCCAACCAAAAATAAAACAGGATACTGAATTGCTCTGAAAGTCTGAGGGGACCTAGTGATTGAATGCACATGTAAAGAAGGGTAATGCTGCAGTCATCATGGCAGCATCTCAAAATTGTACAGTAATATTTTGAAATGTAATATAAATTCTAATTTTTCAGTCATAACCCATCAAATCAGTTTTACTATAAATATCCATACTGTCCAGCCTCTGAAAGAATTAAGGCTGACAGTTATTTTAAGTCTGTCCAACCAAAGACCTAAAAATGCAATTTATATTCCCTGCCAAAACATACTCCTTCAATTAAGAGAACAGAAGGATTTTTATTTTAGGCAGGCAAAAGCAAGAAAATATAGAGATGATGAAGGAACGTGATCTGTACTTCCTCATGTGTCTGGATTATGGCAGCATTCACTTACCCAACATCTGAAAACACTAGAGCTTTGTAGGCATGTACACAGGCGTGGTTCTTACCATGACTAGCAGCTACACTATAGGTCAAATACAACTATGAAGGAAAGGAAAGAATATATTCAATAGCCTAGGTTAGAGTAAAGCATTAAGTTCCTCTAATAAACTTTCACTCAGAGGCTATGAGCGTTGTCCTTTGTAGCCACTGACAAATTTGTGTTAGCTTATTTGTCAAAACCAAACAAGACACCATATGAGCATCTTGTGAGATGTTACCCATGGACTGTAATGAGTCTGCAGACCTTCCAAGAGTTTCATCCAGTCCTGCTGTCTCCATTTTGCTGTCTGACATATGGAGACGTGCAGATGGATCTGACCTAGTCTCCAAGGTGGCTGACTCTGGACCCAAAGCTTTGTAACTGCTGTAGCTTGACTTTCTGCCAGCTAGGTACCCATGAGGGCTGGATTAACTGAAATTCCTCCTCCACATGAGGATGCCCTGCTCTATTCTTCAATGTATACACAAGAAGGAGGAACTAGAATTTTCTGGTCTTTGATTTCCTTACGATGTTCCAGAGGCCATTTTTTCATGAGTTTGTGGGAATTGTCCCTGTGGGTGCCCATGCATATGGATGGAAAAATAGTTACCAGAAAACAGGATGCTGAAAGGAGGCAAGTTTGCACAGAGAAGCAACATGTGAAGGCCTCCCAGAGACACATGATACTGTTGAGTCCACAAGAGCTGATAAACACAGGACACAAAACAGCTGCTGAATCTGTCTGAAGCCACCAGCACACACCAGTGTCCACCATTGTGTATAACTCAGACCACATCTGAGAAGAGAGTGACTATTATGTGCAGACAAAACCTACAGTCTTAAGTACACAGCTACTGAAGTGAGGGACACCAAGGGCCGTTCTGAACCCACTAGTGTGTCAGTATGAGCTTCCATGTGTGAAGAACCAGCTGGTGGTCAGCCTCCCACTGTTTCCTCTAAGCAGGTAACTGGGAGCATATGTGCACAGTGAAGGGGGTAATTATATATACCGGGTGATAGTGGTCTAGTCTCCATAATAACAGGTGGATTCCATTCAGAATAACAGCTTAATTGAGAGAAGGTGTTCTAATAAATACCAGTTGTATCTGTGCATCCATCTGACTTTATCTTCTGTCAGGAAAATTCAAAATAATCTTGTAGGACCTGCTGAAAAGTTATCAGTGGAAAATGTGCCCTTATTCCTCAATGTGCAAATGTTAAGTATTATGCAGACAGCTGTAACTCATTTTGAAGGTACTTGCATTTGTAGTATAACTCTATATACAGACACTATTAGGTCTGAAATATTCACTTAATCATTGTAGATTGGATTTTCTAACCCCCCTCCCATTTTTGCCCCTGCATGTTAGGCCCCTTGGATATCTGAACCCCAGAATGCTCTTACAGATTGTATGCTTTGAAGCCCAAATGAGAAAAGTTCTGAACAGACATAAAGGGGTGTCCCCTATAAACACCAGAAGCCCTGTCTTACCCTCTGACAGAAAGTAATGGGCTACAGTCTGCCAGGGAGGCATGACAGCTCTGACCCATGCTAGAATTACTAATTTTTAAAAAAAAGTTACTCGTGGTCTTGGCAAGTTTTGTATTTCTATATATAGTAGCAGATACATAACAGTCAGCTTTTCTTTAGGAAAAAGAAAGTATTTTATTCTTTCCAGTATCCACAAAAATGTTCAGGTATTGCTAGCTGCTTTGCTGCTAATTATACTTACAACCAAAGAAGAATTAAATAAATAGAACATGTGATAATTACAGGGTGCTGAGGATGTCAGATAAATAAGGGAAGAATCAATAAACAAGTATCTCTAACAATTTCTGTGGGAACTGGAGACTCTGATTATCAAATGGAGATATCAGTTCAGTCATTCGGGTGCTGGGCCTGAGCTAAAGATCTGCTGAGTACTCCCCACTCCTTCCTGACACAATTGATCGTTCTAGGATTAGGCCCATTTGCAGAGTGATGCATTATAATGCTTTCAATTAAATGAGAAAGAAGGGTTTGGCTACGTAGGAGATGTTAGGATTCAGTCCATCCAGTATGAGGCTGCAGCTGTCTCTGGAGAAAACATGGTATCCAAATAAGAAAAAGCAGGAAACTACACAACAGTTTGAAGACAGTGTCAGACTCATTGCCCAAAGTCAGGCGTCAGCTGTGATGCTTGAGAGGATTCTCTCTCAGTCTCCCAGAGGTCCCATGTTTTAGCTGCTGGCCCTGTGCAGATGCTTCAAGTGCCCTGAATGCGTATGCACAGTCAGCATACACTGAGGTCATTTTTTGATCAAGTATCTTCCCGCTGCACCCACAGTCCTGCTGGTTTGCATATGGTACTCCCTTGGAATTGTGCGTGAATCTACTTCAGTTCTCAGGTGCTCATTGCAGTTCTGAATGGTGACTGACATTGCTCCATCACTATGACTCTGGTAGCTCAGATAGCCCCAGGAGAAACCTGGGTGCTCAAGCTCTGTACAAGTGTAAGAAACTGTTCCACCTTTACCAGCAACAGTGCAGATGGTGGAAATACATTTCTGCACTCAGAGCTGCCCTGCCTGCCTTTCATCTGCAGGCACATCACACACCCTTTGCAGATGCCTCCATCTGCTGTGTGTCTATGGCTGGTTTGTAAATCCAAGCCATTCAAGGCTGGATTGTCTTGGGAAGGTCTTCTGGAGGGGTTTTTCTGCGGTTTTGTCCCTCTCCTTCAGCTACAGTGAATGAGCTTCAATGGGAGCATCACTGCCTTCTACACTCTGCCAGTGCCCACTGTAACACAGAGCCCTGGGTCTGCTCATCTCCAGCCCATCAACACCACCTCCCCAGGCCCCAGGCAAGGAGGTGGGAGGGCTGAAATGCTAGCCTGCAATGAAGAGTGAAGAACAGCCTGATAATATGGAGGTCACCAATAGAGATGTGGGTAGCACAAATGATAATGGCAACACTGGCAGATATCTTCTACCTGAGGAGGAGGTAGAAGAAAGCTCATGTTACTGCAGTTAAACGTGAGCCAAATGCTCGCCCACAGTCATTTACAGGCAGAAAATTTAGATGTTTGTGCCACAGATGGTGAATATATTACCCTGCTTGTCCCATTTTTTAGCTGTGACTGTGTATGTTTTCTACACATATTCCTCTCTTTGCAGAGGCTCCCAGTGCAGGCGGTGCTCTTCCCAAAATCTGAGCTGAACAAGAGTTACAATCACACACTTACTGGTGGAAAAAGTGAGGCATGTTAGAAAGTGGGAAGGTCACAGTTTCAGGAACAACTCCCCGTCTCTCCTGCTTCTGATAAGCCCTCTAAAAAAATCTTCTTTCTCTCCAGAGGCTGATTCTACTTTGTTATTTGTAAGCATCTGGTATTATCAAATACAAGTGTGGAACCCTTGGTATTACCATTGTATAAATGCTTTAAAAAATGTTCTTGGTTTGGGAGAAATGAGATTATTTCTCTCTGTTTGTATCCTAAGATCATATCTCTGACATTTTGATAATTAATGTATACAGATCAGAAACAATGATTAATTAGAAATACGTTTTTTATGCATTTCTGTATAAAACATGAAAAAATGTGCAAAAAGCAAAGATGATTCACAGTTCCAGAAAAACTAACAATTAGATATTCTTTCTTAATCTTCATGTCCATCTGGAGCACTAATATGCTCACTCAGAAAATTTGGCTGATCAAAGCAAATGTTAGCTCCCAGCTTAATATTAAAACCTAAAAAAATAGTATGTTGATTTAAAATAAACAGACACACCCTAGAGGTAAATGTGAAATGTCACCGTTTCACACAGTACAGAATTTAATATGATAATAACCTGAAACGCAATGCAGAAAAACATTAATAATAAAAAAAGCAAAATATTTTTCTAGTAAGTGCTCCCTGTTCCATGTTTAGACATATTTTGTAGAGGGATTTATTGTTCACAAAAGAAAAGGTGCGAAAATATAGTTGGGCTTTTAACTATTAGAAGTACTGTGGAGAATTCAAGGGAGAAAAATACATGGTTTTTTTGTTGGTGGGGCTGTGGGGGGCTTTTCTAATGTATGATTTGGGAGCCTCGGAGAACTGTTATTTTAGGATAAGTCAAGGACTGAATCACAGAGAGTCACTTTATTTTATTTTACTTCACTTCTCTCTGGACAGATGCCAGGACCTGCAGGAATGCAGTTTTCTGTCTGGTGCTGTTCACTGCTTGTTTCCCCTAGTTGCATAACCCGCTCTCAGCTCTCCCTCCTGCAACCACCCTCCTGCCCTTTGCAAAACCTCTGACACCCCATGAATACTCATCTCAGCTGTATTGAGGCTACCACCAAGCAGATGTGCAGGCTTGGGGAGGGGTAGCAGCTTCTCACCCTTAGTGCTGTGGGCAACATAAGATCCATACAGGTTTTCCTGTATGGGAATTAATCAGTGCCTATTGACCTCAAGTTTCCTATAGACCCAGGGTTTCTGGCTTGGATGGGCTTTTTGTTTTCAACAGACTGGGTTTGGTCTCTGGGAACAGTTCAGTGAGAATAGGCTGGTTTTGAATTTCCACATCTCTGGTGGAGATGCAGCTTTTAAGCATTAATTTGTTCTGCATGAATTTGCACAGGAGGCAAACACAGAGGTCAACAGACTCTGCCACACTGAATCATAAGTGCCCCTTAGTTCTGCCTGCCTGCCTGCCTGCCGGTCAAGGTTAATAAGAGCTGGCAAGCTCCAGAAGCCTGGTTACACTGATTGCTCTAAGATCTTTCAAATGCCACATTGACTACCATGAGTAGAATCAACTGTGCTGGTCTTACTGGAGTTATGTTTGCTCACCCTAGTTGTGAGTTTATCTGTTAAATAGATGAACTTGCTGCTGAAATAAACCATCTTTCTGTAAGCTGAAACTGCCTTGAAATGGGGATTGAGAGCATTTGAATAAATGGACCAATACAATGTCTACTTTTGTTGCAATCTCTATATTGCACCTTCAATATCTGAGTACAGAAGAAGTTTTAGAATAGAAAGAAGTTTCATTCTGCTGTGCTGATACCATACACCCCTGTGACATGAGGACTGAAGAGATTAGTCTTCCATTCACATCTGAGATGTTGAAAAAAAATCTGTCATTATACAGAATTCTTGCTTCATCAAATAAGTCTAAAGAGCACCTTCAGATTGGCTTAGAGAGGTAACCCAAGATGAACTTCTCAAAGTGGTTCACAGCCCCAGCTCACCTCATCAGAGCATCTACATAAAGCCAGTCAGGTTCTGCATCCAGAGGATGGGGAAGACAGCAGCAAAAATACCATGTTGGAATTCCCAACAGAATGCGTAAGGGCCAGCTGCCCTCATCCAGACAGGAAGGCAGAGCAAGAGCGTAATCCTCTGGACTACATGAGGCTACGAGGTGTATTTTCACCAGCTGGGCAGGAGGAGCATTACCAAGTGATTGCTCAGCTGCGATGCTCTGGAGGAGAGGGTTCCTGCTGCTGGGTTAATGCTGGCTCATCATTAACCTGGCCTCTCAGCCTGTTCACTGGGCTTTTGGCTATAGAATACTAATCTAAAATAAGAAATATGCAACCTGAACTATTTCATGGCTACGCATTCACAGACACTGCCATCGCAACACAGGCTCTGTGGCAATGTTACATTGACAAGAGTCCACGTGGGAGGGAACATGGTACTGCTTTGCACTCAGCACTAATGCTTTTGTTTAAGCATAATCCATCTGAAGGTCTTTTCAGTACAGCAGAGTTCAGTGGAGGACTAGCTGAGTGTGCTGGTTCAGAGGGTACTAATGCAATTGTGTGATTAATTTACATCTGTGCTTTTGTTTGCTTTGAAGGCTGCATTCAGTGGAGATGGGCAGCATGACATGTTTAGTGTGACATGTCAGGACTGTTTAGTTTGAGGAAAAGGATGCTAAGGGGAGACCTCATCACTCTCTACAACTACCTGAAAGGACATTGTAGAGAGGTTGGTGCTGGTCTCTTCTCAC
>JANHGN010005304.1:795-12307 GCA_024605025.1 Megaceryle maxima | reverse complement strand
TGGTGGCTGCCCCATCCCTGGCACCATTGCAGGGGAGGTTGGCTGGGGCTCTGAGCAACCAGCTCCAGTTGCAGATGTCCCTGCTCCCTGCAGGGGGGTTGGACCATGTAATATTTAAAGGTCCCTTGCCACCCAAACCGGTCTGTGATTCTATGATTGGTGACACTGGGTAGAGCCATGCTGTCAGCCTCAGGGCAGACATCACTGCTGGGGTCACCGCAGCACTGAGGAAGCTCATCAGGTGCAGAAACACCCCTTCTAACTTTGTTGGCAGAAGGCAAAGAAGAGATGCTCTACAGCACACCAGCCTCTGCCAGGAACCAGCCCCAGGAATGGGATCCTGCTCCCATGGGGTAGGGACACAGGTAAGGAGGAGAGGAGTGCAGGAGGGCTCACCGTGCCCGCTGTCGAGGAAGTCAGTGATGATGGCAGCACTGCAGGCTGACCAGGGGTTGGCACGGTCAATCTGGATGAGGGTGGGGGACATCATGTGGTTGGTTTTCAGCCGGCCAAAGACCTCCTCACAGGCCTTCACGTTGTCATGGGGCATGTTGAAGACATGACCTGAGGTGGAGGGAACAAGGCAGGGGGTCAGCATGAGTAACTCCACTTGGCACGCAGAGTATGGCCCCTACAGCTTCTTGCAATGGGAGAAACTGAGGCACAGAGTGGGGCAGACCCTTGCAAGGACTGCAATGGCTGTGAGCAGCCCAGGAGACGGGGGAAGGATGATGCTTGTGCACGCCCTGGCTCAGACCGGGAGCTGCAGAAGCAGGAAGGACACTTCAGCGCTCACATCCCTCCCTCCTCTTCCTCCTGTTGAGAATCACAAGTCTCCAGAGGTAGGTGTGCCCTCCACCTGGTATTTCGGGACTCCTGAATCCTGGCAACTCAGCTGAGTTAGCGACCACAACAGCAAAGCCTTTTGTTTTCTCAGCAGCTCTTTTCCCAGATAGTTCAGGGGGATTTTGTGCCCCAAGGTGGAGTTTTCCCATCAGCGGATCCCGGTTATTGTCTCATCTCATGGATGAGACAGCTCCTGGCATTCCTCCCGAGAGGAAGAGGAGGGCAGGGGAACCTTACCCAGCTCGTGGGCGGTGGTGAAAGCCGAGGGCAGCCCGTCGTCCTCAATGACAGAGCAGCTACGCTTGGGGTCACACATGGTGCCCACGTCCGCCATCCCCAGCGTGTCACAGGTGGTGGCACCGCACAGGTCCTGAGAGGCACAGAGGCAAGGGGTTAGTCCCAGCACTGGCATCACGCTTCCCCATCCCCACCCCATCCCAGTACCCCAGGCTGCTGGGGGGGGAGGCAGCCAAAGGGATGGGGAGACAGGAAACCTCACCCTGACCCGGACAGGGCTGCGACAATATGTCTGCATTTAACACTGGCACTGGGGATGCTTTTTATGCATAGCATCCTCCCGTGCCTTCAGCGACAGCTTTTTCCACACAGACAGCTCCTCTGGCCAGGGTGGAGCTGGTTTTGGCACGGAATAGTCAGCCTGGCTCCCTGCTTCAGCGTGAGCTCAAGGACCGGACCCAGGTGGGTGGATGGGAAGCCACCTGGCCTTGGGCTCACAGCTGACCTGCTTCTCAACCTCTTTTCTCAACTTCTTCCTAGGAACAAGAAGCCCCTGGACAAGGTCCAGAGGTTCATGTGGCTGAGGGGAATGTTCTTCTCTCTCTAAGACACTTGAGAGCCATCCCTTGAGGAACAACCAAGCCCAGCTGATTGAAGAAGGAACCAGCCCAACCTTCCACCCCAACTTGAGGAGAGCCAGACCCCCTGTAGATCCAGCTGGGACAGAGGATGGGGTCACATCATACGTGGATATGCCCTTATTTGGTATCCAAAGGTGTCTGTGCAAATAAAAAGCCTGTTTGAAGCCGCATTGCTGCTGCACCCTGGCAAGAACCTTGTCCTCAGATGCCTGCTTTCCCTGCTGGGGTCTGTCCGCAGCTTGCCAGGGCTGGAGCATCATCCCCATCCCTCGGTGTTGTCCCAGCCGGGCTGGGAGCTACCGGAAAAGGCTGCACAGGAGGCAGGGAGCTGCTTTCCACATGAAAAGACAACGTAAGGGACTCGACGGGCGCTCCCATGCTATAAATAAGCGTGATTCATGCTCAGCGTTCACCCAGCCAAAGCGCCTGGGTTGCTCGAAGTCTCGCCTGAGCTGCTCTGCCAACATTTCCAGCGAGGTTTCCAAGCCGGAGGCATTCCCACGCAGGCAGGTTCAGCCGTGGGTAAATAACAGTCCTGATGACTTCAGAGAGCCCCGGCCAGGACTCAGATGGCTTTAGCAGGAGACCTGTGGCTACAAAGTCTGGAGGCACAGACGAGACCGTGGTCTCTGGAGAGGCGAGGTGGAGAAATGCCTGGGTCTGGGCTGGCGGGTGGAAAACCCCATCGTACAACCGGGTTCTACTCTCCTCTCTGCAACAATTTCCTTTGTCGGACAGGAACTCGCCGCATCCTCGATCCCACAGCACCTTGATCCACCAGTGACCACGGCACCAGTGAAAAGCAGGTGGCAACCCCACATCCCTGGTGGCAATCCCACCACTGGTGAGCACAGCGTGACTAAATAGGTCTGGCATGCCTGGGCACAGGGTCTCCTGTCCCAAAATGCCACTGAGAGTCAATGCCGTTGCCACGCTGAGCTAACCCAGGGATGCAATTTGCCCAAGCTCCCCTGCCCGTGCTCTCCCCTGGGGTGGTCCTGGTGCTGGGGGTTTGGGGGTGAAGGTGAAGTGAAGGGTAGCATCGTGGGGAAGAGGCGGCTGCCAGCAGCTCCCCGCTCACTGCTCTTTGAAGAGTTGCTGTTTCCTCACTGGCCCGGCGAGCTTTTGGCTCCCGGCCCAACACCTGCACTGACACACTGACCCACTTCTCGCTCTGAACCTCGCCTGCCCCGGCTGCGAGGATACATGAACCAGCAGCTCTTCTTAACAGGGTTTTCCCTCACCCCCCAGCCACAGTCTCACAAGGACACCCTGCTTTGACAGGCTGGGCAACACTTCTGGGTGCTAATGAGGGGTCCTGATGCCCCTCCAAACACCTCCTAAGGTCTTGCTGGGGATCCAATCTGCTGAGGAGGAGAGGCAATGCGAGGATGGAGCTACAGAGGGGAGGAGAGGGAACTGCAAGAGGTTTAGCGTGGGAAAGCGGCATGCGAAGGGCCGGCTCTGCCTTAGCACGGTGTGCTGACCATCACCAGGATCCCCCAGTGCTAGCCCAAATCCAGGGAGGATGTCCAATGCCCCAGGGGCCTGCAAGCAACCTGCTAGATGGACCATCAGGACTCTCCTGCCAGCCTGACCTTCATCTGTGAGCTCTTCCAAGGCTTTTCTTCATCCCTTTGTGACCTTCTCAACATGTTCTGCAGATCAGTTGAGGGGGATCCTTGTGGTTGCTGCTTTAATTTGCTTATTCAGAGACCAGGTCATAAGCACCCACCTTACCATGGAGGCTTCCCATGTATGACCAAAGCGACCCTGAAAAGCTAAGATTTGACCTACAGAAATTCTTTCCAAATTTCCCTGCAGCATCTGCTGCACTTGAGGCTGCAGCCAGATGTTCTCTGGTGGAAGAACCAGTCCCTTTGTTTTTACAGTAGGCCAAAGATGTTCAGCAAACCTTTGCTGGTAGGATGTCAAGGTTCAGGATGGGTGGGAAGTGCAGCCAAGCCCTTCGCTGTGGCATGTCACACAATTTCCAAGAAGCTGAGGTGCAGCTGAAGGCTGGATGCTCTGCAGGACCCTCCAACAAGCACCGGCTCAAGTAGGAAGGTGAGGCCTGAGCAGGACCGAGGCTCCCCAAAGGCAAATCTGCAGCCCAGCATGGCCAATGCCAGGATGGAGCAAAGCCGAGCAGGAGAGGACAGCCCCATTCATCAGCAACTCGTTCACACAATGGGAAACTGCCTATCAACCAGGTCTGAGATGAAATTTAAGTCGGGGGCTTATGTAACAGCTTTTTGGCAGGGAGATAAGCTCCAGGGTGTCAGGGGACCACAGATGGATGCACTCAAGGAAGGCAGATGTCTCCTCAATCGTGTGCCTTTGCACCGAGCTTGCCTTGGGATTTCAGGAATGGATGGTTTAGCAATGTGTAAAAAATGCAGCCCGGCCGTGATCTGCAGCTTTCGAATCGCTGGGACCAAATCCGTCCCACCTGCGGCTCCGGTGACCTCAGCGGGTTTCCACCAGAGATGGAGCTGGTTCATCCCCATAGGGATGTCAGCAGGTCCTCCTCTTTGCAGGCAGGAGCTGCTCCAGTAGGCTGGGTTCAACCCTGTCTGCGCTCCAGCAGCATTTACAGCACGGCCCCTGCCTGGGGTGGAGGGAACAAGGAGGACAGGCAGGATGAGGTCTCACATGTCCTGCACGGCACCGTTCCTCCTCCAGGCCATCATTAGCCTGCACTGACCCCAGGCTAGGGGCAGCTGGATGCTACATCCTTCCCACCCACAAGTGCTTGACCTGGAAAGATGCTTGGAGAATGGTCTCCCTGCTGTTGAGGGGAGTTCCCAACCTGTCCCTAATCCAAAAACATCTGGCCGTGGATGGGAGAAGGAGAAAATGCAAGTTGCTCTTGCTCAGCCAGGGAAAAATGTGACTATCCCATTCGAGCAGGGCTCAGCCTCCTCCCCTCCCATTAATTTGGGGGTGCAGGCTCTAACACCCCAGCCAGACACCGCACTGATGTCGGCACTGAGATAGGACCACGGGGAAGAGGAGGAGCATTCGGGAGGAGGCTCTGGGAGGGGTGTCACCACTTGGTGTCACACACTTTATCAGGGTGGGAGGATGGAGAAGCTCATCCAACGACCCCACACTCCTGCAAAGCCCTTGTCAAAGGAGAGCAAAAGGCAGCTGGGCAAAGCCCCTCTCCCAGCCCACGGCAGCAGGAGGGAGACTCTCTCCTCTCCCCCCTCCAAGGGCTGCAAACTCTGGCTGCATCTCCGATGCTTTTCTTCCAGCCCTGAACTGGGTCCACACAGAGCAGCCAGCACGCAGAGGAGAGGTCCAGGTTCTCAGGAGAACCTTGTGCATGAGTCAGAGGAAGCAGGGAAAGGTTTTTTTCTTGGCAGGTGGCACCATGAGCTCTTCCCAGCCAGGGAGGGGGAAGCAGGGCCACGCTCCTCCTCTTCTGGGCTCAGACCCCACATTTTGGGGTGCGCCAGAGATCCCAGGCACTGGCTGCCAGGGGTCCTGCCAGGAGGCAGGGGATGGAGCAGCTGATTCTGTCCATGGGGACAACCAGCCTCACAAGTCACCCCTGGGCAGGGCTTTCTCTGGGCTTCTGGCCAAAACCTGCCCAGAGGACAGCAAGGGCTGGCTCAAGTGAGGTTGCTCCACACATCTGCTTTCCCCGCCCCAGCATCTGTTGGTGGAGTGTCCCTTGGGAAAGGGGGATTGGCCACAACCTCCTCCAGTGTGTACCAGAGGTGGGGTGCAGGTGGCCTCAGGAGGCCTTAGCATGGTGTAGAGCTCCTTGAAATAGGGAACAGCCCCTCTGGGTCATTCCCCTTGCACCCACCTGCTTGGTGAAGAGGATGGCGGTGTCCCAGTACTCAGGGTGCTTGTCGCTGACCTTGTTCCACTTCTTCTGCCAGGCACAGAAGTTGCGGAGGGTGAGGGCGGCGTTGCCGGTGACCTTGGGCCCCTTGTCATCCTGCCCAATGAGGAGGAACTTGACCACGGAGATCTGGATGGGGTTTCGGATGCTGGGGTGCTTGTAGAGGCGGGCGGCAGTGGCCATCAGGGTGAGCAGGTAGTGCTGGAGGTCATCCCCGTGGAACTTCACCATCGACTCGTCGGCCACCACCAAGGTCTCCACGTAACGAGGGACCGAGGCAAAGCGCTTGGCCCGACCCCCTTTTCCCCCACCACGTCCCCGGTACTTGTCCAACGCCTGCAGCACCCCTGGGGTGAGGCCGGAACCCACGGCACAGCGGGATGCTCCGGCCCCGACGGGGCGGCCGGGGCTGCGACGCTGAAGGCGATGAGCTCCCCCGGCCGCCCCCCCCGCCAACGGGGTGATGATATATTCGGCTCCACGGTAACCGAAAGCCCCCCGGAGCCCCCCACAAAGGCTGAGGGCGGCGAAAGATTCCCGGTCGGCGTTGACATCCCCCGAATAAAAGCAGTGGCGGAGGCCGGGGAGGGGGCGGGCGGCGCCGGGCGCGACCCCCAGGTAATGGGCGGCGAAGGCGGGTGCGATGAAGTGGGCGTCGGGGGAGAGGTGGAGGTAAAAATCCTCCCCGAAAGCCGAAAGCTGGAAAACCACCGCTTGCCCTCCCCGGGGGGGTTCGGCGGAACCCCTCCTGAAGTAAGAGCGCCCGTTGATGTCGGGGTCCAGGCGGAGGGGGGTGACCAGCTCGGTGTCCACCGAGGGACCCCCCGAGGGCAGGCTCAGCCCCGGGGAGCCCAGCAGCAGCAGCGGCAGCAGCGGCAGCATCGTCCCGGCGGGGCTCACGCCGGCGGCATCGGGGTTTGGGGGAGGTCGGGGGGGGGGTGGAGAGAAAGCAAGACCCGGCCCCCCCCTTCCTCCCTCCCTCCCTCCTCCTCCTCCTTCTCTTTCTCTTCCCCAAACCGTAGGGGAGCGGAGCGGCCGTGCGAGCCGCCTGCCCCGCCGCTACCTGCCTTATGGGGCGCATCGGGTTTATATACGGCAGGACAGAGGGGGTGGAGGGGAGGAAGGGGGGGAAATGGGGCGCGGTTTGGCCCCATCGCAGCCACTCCGGTGCGGGGGGCCGGGAGCAGAGGAGCGGAGCGGGGCAGGCGGAGGAGTGGGGCCGGGAGAGCCGCGCTCCGCCCGGGGCTGCCGCTGCCACCTTCCCGGGGCGGGGACAGCACCGGGATGGGAGGTGGTACGGGATGGGGGGGAGCGACTCCCTCTTCATTTGCAGCTAGAAAGGGACCCTGCAGACACCCAGGGATGCTCCCGGCCCCCGGGATCCCTCCCGCTGCTCCCTGGTCCCCCAGGGATGCTCCCGTCTCTCCGGTCCTTGCTCTAAGAGAAGTGGGAGGATGAAGATTTATGCCCCCCCACCCCGGGGTGGGTCTGGTTGGGGCAGGGATGTGCATTGAAGGTGAAAAGTCCTGGCTGGTGTCTGGGACAGTACAGCAGTGTGGTGAGACCTGCTGTTCAGCAGCTGAGGGTTTAACTCTCAGACTTTTTTCCATAAGATAATAGTTTTTCACAGCCCAGGTGAGTCTTGCACCATGCTGTGTCCTTCCAGCCACCTTCAGACTTGTTACCCCAATAGCTTCACCTTCTGTGCCTCCAGACCAGGGGTAGCCTGGTGCTCTTCTCCCCAGGGAACCATCTTTCAGTGCATCCCTCACTACCCTACCCCAGCCTGGTTCAGTGCCTCCAACCAAGGGACAAGGGGTGGTTTCCACTTCTCAGGAAGAGCTCAGCCTCTCTGCATCCCCAGGGCCACCAAAGGAAGCACTTGGTAAGTATTAATAGCCATAATGTCCCCTCCTCTGAGACCCCACAACACACTATATGGAGTATACAGGAATTTCCCCATGCCCACCAAACACAGTGATCCTCAGGACAGTATTTGGGACCAGGGGAGGATGCTGGGGCAGCTATAGGGAGGTAGAAAACTGTCATAATGGATGGGATTTTTTGGAGCAGGACATCTAAAAGGAGAGTGATAAAGACTCCTCGATAACCATCTGTGGCTGGGGAATAGATACATTGACAGCAATAAGCACCCTGACATCAGCATGGGCTGCACAGAGGGTGCCCAGTGGGTCTTTTAACCCTGCAACAGCTTAGTTTCTGCACAAGCTGGTTTTGTGCCCAGAGGGAAGGATGGATATTCCTATACTGCTCCCAGACTACCACATGGCACCCAAGTCATGTACATCCTCACAGCCCACTCTCCTTTCCAGCACTTTGGGTTGGTTTAATGATAAAACTAAGTCCTTTCCATAGACAGGCTGATTTTGATGTGATTTCAAGCCTCAACAGAGGCTGCAAGCAGAGCTTAAAAAATTGTGCATATATGAAATATAAGCCAAGGCTGTTGCTCAAGACATGGAGCCCACAGCCTACAGCCTGGCTAGTTTCAGTGCCAGCATTTCCCCACGCCGTGGTTTGCTCGGTCGTGTGCCTTGTAGCTGAACTTGTGACCCAAAATAATCATCTGACTGTGCTGGGCTCAGTGAATCAGGGATTTTTTTCTGCTGGCCAAAGTGCAGTGTGTCCCAGGATTTCGATAGGACTGCGAAGAGAAAACGGGCAACATAGGGAGTGGAGGTAGAAGGGGAAAAGGACACAATCCAGAGCATCTTGAGGTGCTGGGAAGGAAATTCTCCTTCCCACACCACTGCCCTGATCAACAGGACAAGTTTATCCCGGAGACTGTAACAGCACCCAGGGTGTCACATGGCCCCAGAGGTGCCACCTTCCAGCAGCAGCATCCAGCTCTGGGCTGAGCCTGTGGCTCCAGGGGACATTTTGGGAGTGAATCCTATTTCTGAAGCTGTGCCGGGGTCCTGAGTGGGATGGGGAGGCGGTTGCACTTCCTCCCCTCCCCACTTCCACTCTGTTTGCTCTTTGTGTCTTCGTGTTTAAAGACAGTAAATTCTCATTCCCTTCACATTCAGCTGGTGGGCAGCAGCACTCTCATCTCAGGCAGTGTTTGGTGTTCAGCACTGGAGAAAGACACAGCAGAAGACCCCATATGCTGAGCTGCAGGAAGCAGGAGCAGATGGGGAAGTGAGGATGAAGAAGGTCCCTACATGCACCACAAGAGCACCTTGGCTCCAGGTACCCCAGCCTAGAGGTCATTAAGCCAGGGTTAGTCACTGCTGCCCCAGGAGCTCCAGCCCCTCCATCTGGTAGATCTTCTCCAGCAGCAGAGGATGAGTCAAACCCAACTGGCAGGACTTTACCTCCAGCCTGGAGAATATCTGATTGTCTCCTGATGGGGAAAGGCAGGCGGAAAATGCAAGTGTTTTGGCTCTGCCTGAGCTGAGACATACTCCATCCCATCGGAGACTGGGTTTTACTGGACTCGCTCTGTGCTGTGATGTTAATGGTGTGTCAGCACTGTTGGGGTTGAAATGGGTTCATCTTCCTGCCCGTGGCAAGTAGAAAAGCTGTTGAATATATGGAGCATATATTGCCCTTAGGACTCACCCTTTACAGGCAGCTACTGGTGCATCGCAGAGCACTCTAGACAAGAAGGGAGGCATATTTTTTTTCTCCCTTTAGCTCAAGAACATGATGTGATTTTCCCAGTCCCAGTCACTAGAGAGGATCCAGACAAAACCCTTGAGCAGTGCCAGGGCTGTGGTGTCTGCTCAGGGTGCTTCTATCTCTGCAGCACGTCCCACTTGAGCCAGGGTGGGCGAGGGACAATATCTCTGTTATGTCTCCTGCCAACACAAAGGGGCAGATTACAGCGATCGGTCACGACAGCAGAGGGTCAAGGCCAGGAGAGAGCAGGCAGATCTCTTTTTTGGGGATTACCTGGCAGTTTCTTGCAGCTCTTTATATCGGCATGAAGGAACTGGTGCAAGATCCCACCTTGGTCTCACTCTGCAGGTCTTTCCAGGTGTTTGGGGCTGAATCTGGTTGCTCTTCACCCCCCATGGAAGATTTAGTGGAAATGGGCTGGATATAGGTGACCTAAAGGAGAGCATGTGGTAAGCAGGGAACAGAGATGGAAGATGCCTTTGGATCTCACCAAACAGCTACAGATAATAAGGCTCATGAAGTTATAGAAGGTAAATTTGGCTCGTACTTTGATCTTTGCCTAGAAAAGACAGGTAAAAGGTAAAACCTACCTCAGGCCTAACCCCCTGCTCACCTTGATCTTGAAACATCAGTGTGAGCTCATCTGTGGTGTGGACCCTCCTTCTGTCACCTTCCTCCTGCTTCATCCCAAGCATCTCTGGGAAGTGAGATAAGTTTTTGTCTTTTTTTTTTTTTTTTTCCTTTTTTCATCATTGTTGCAATGTCAAGGGTGTAAATTTAGAGCTCAAAGAAGAGAAAAAAGCAAACAAACACCAAACCTCACCTGTCTCCTTGGTGTTTCAGTTCAGACACACAAAAATAACTTTGTTTTAAAGAGACCATTTGAGAGCTCCACACCAAAGATAAAGGCTGTAGGCAGGGAAAAGCTGATGTTGCAAACCATTCACTTGTCTTTAGCTGAAAGGTTGGCAGATCAGAGGTCTGGGCTCTCACCCAAAAGTTCAGGCTGTGCTCTCCCAACTCCCCACCACATGGGCAGGAAGAAGGATCCTCTCCAGGGACCGAAGATGAGTCAAAGCGAGTTCTTAGGAGGTTTTCCAGGAAAGAAACATTTGGAGGAAAAAACCTGGCTGGATCTAGACAGGGTCATTGAGGGAGAGATACACAAGAAACCTGGGCATGTGGAGGTCTTCATAACCTAAAACCTGCCCCATCCTCGGTCCAGGAAGGTGCTGAATTTAATTAGATTTATTCTGGTTCAGATAATAGCGACTGGAGATGGGCAGGAGTTTCTGCCTTGGGTTTCCTGCAGTTCTTCTCTGCAACAGGGATGGCAGCAGCACTTCACCTGACCTGTGAGAGAAGAGGATCTATGCTTGAAAAGCCTGTGTGCAACACCCCCAAACCAAATCAGCCTGCTCCTGTGCATTGTCTCATTGATGCTGTAGCAGGAGCATCTCTGCTGCCTTCTCGCATGGTCCTGATGTAGGGTGTCACCTCTGGCATCTGACAGAGCCTGGTTTCAGACAGTATTACAAGTCCTGGGGTCGCTGATAGTTCCTATACCCAGAAATCATCCCAATTTCCCCTCTCTCTTCACCTCTCTTTGTATTTAAGCCTCTCTCTTGTTTAAAGGAAGACAGACACAGATTTTTCCAGGGTGCTTTAAAACAGTAAGTGGAAATTTAGAGGAACCAGACAATGGTCCTGAATATCCCAAAACCACATGTTTTTTAACCTTCATACACCTTCAGCCTTAAGATTTATGACCCAGGACTGCACAGCTCTATATTGTCCCCACCTGCCTGAGACAGGGCCCATCCTTGATGCATTAGCTTAATGCAATGCTCATGTTAGAAACACATAAACCAAAGGTACATAAAGATACAGAGCTTGCAAAAAAATTAAAAAGGTGAAGCTGCAGACCTGGGTTAGCCTGAAAGGTTGTCTGAATAATGCACATCTGGAATAAACCTGGGGGGATGGAGCTTCACAAGCCGAGGATGCTCGTCACTCAGGCAAACCATTATGAAGTTCATTCATTTTCATCAGCCCATAAACCATGCAAGAGTGGAGGAGAGGGATTCAGATACGGGGTGGGGTTTTTTTCTTTGTAGAGAAGAGTGTTTTCATTGTAACTTGCTGCATTTCTTTCTTTCCTTTTCTTTTCTTTTCTTTTCTTTTTTTTTTTTTTTTTTTTTTTTTTTTTTTTTTTTTTCGTGTGTGGAGGTCGTGTGCGGTTGTTCTCGTCCTCTCTTTTTTGCATTTTTATGTTTCTTTTTCC
>JANHGN010005303.1:0-13905 GCA_024605025.1 Megaceryle maxima | reverse complement strand
CAATTTCTAGGAAGTAACTACAACACAAAGCCACATTACATAAAACTACTAGTTCAACAAATTCCTTGTAGAGATTCTGATGTAATAACACTTTGCTCCTATCATTCTGAAAATTACTCTGTTTCTCCAAGGATAACACAAGTAGCAACATGGATGCAGATCTGTTCTGTTGTATGTACCTAAATACGAAGTCTGTGACTAAAGTTGTTCACAGGACTTTTGTCCAAAAAAAATCGTGCAAAGACAATCTGATTGATAATTCCCACTAATGCCACTGGGATACATTTAATATTACAGTACATTTTCATTTTCACCACAATGTTTGAACCTAATTTATTGTTTAAATAAACAGAACTGCAGTCTAAGTAATATTTTTATTCAGACTAACACTTGCCTTTTCATATTCCCAAAAATCAGTTAAGAAAAATACTCCTCTATAACAAAAAACCCCAAAAACAAAACACCCAAAACCATACAAAAAAACCAAAACAAGAAACACAAAGACAAACAAACAAAAACCACCAAAACCAAAAAACCCAAACAAAGACAGAAACCAAACAACACCACAAATCATACATCAGGAAACAAACCAAAATAAGGAGCAGGAATCCACTTCAGCATACACAGCGACAGCTGTAAATTCCACCCTGACATGCTTTCTCAGGCATTCAAATAACTTTATTAGACAGAAGTCAACCCACTACCTAAACAGGGAGTTTGCAATCTAAATGCAAAATCCATTACAGCCTGCAGGAAAACAAGCCAGAGAGGACTTCAGGGAAATGCTTCTCATTACTACTGTATTTCAATTTATAGTATGCAAAATAAAGTAGAAAACTTACTCAAAGAAATAGCAGCAAAGCACAATTATTACTCTAATAGCTTAAACTGAAAGAAGAATGAGACAAAGTAGGCATGTTTGAGTAACACAACTAAATTTCTTACAGAGTTTGTATGTTGGAATTCAAGTCTATTACATAAGAAAAAACATCGCTTAGTTCTAAAGAGATTCTTAACTAAAGCCCTTTAAACAGACAAACAGCAGCAATGAAGGATCTCCATAGCAGGGGTTTCAGAGAGGAGAAAAAGCTCATGTGACCCTGAGAATCTTTTTCCATTAATAAAGGGAGAGCCAACTCACACAATTTATGCTTTCATGATTTCTTTGCACTCTTTTCACACAACAATGAGAAGTCCTAGTTTCCTTCCAGTTCCCTCCACATGCCAGTTACTACAAAAAGGCCAATGTACTAACAGCCAAATTCAGATCTGTGAAACTCAGCACCTTTTAGAATCTAAAGCAACCAACACCCATACCATTAACTGCAAAAAATAAGAAAGCTTGATATCTGATTTTCAGAAATAATACATAATTTTTCACTCAAAGAATTTAAATAATGCATGACAAACTAAGTTTTAAGTGATGCCTTACAGTGTCATCAGACTTCTACTATGTAAGAATAAAAGTTTTTGTCTTAAAAAAAAAAAAAAGTCACAGCATTAAGAGATGCACCATTACACTATTTCACACAAACTGAAATTCTTTTTATTTTGAACTATCAAGTCTACATGAGCAAGGTCTTGTCTTCCATTAGATATTAATTTTCTATTAATCTCTGGTTAAAATGCATCCTGAAGAACAATACACTTATGAAAAAAAAAAGTTAAAAAGCTACTGATCCTCAAACTTCAGTATTTTAGTTTGCCATTTCCGTGGAGAAATCAAACATCTTGTCCTCTAATACAACTATATTTACCAATTCAAAAGACATTCTTATCTACTGAAAACCTTCTCACCTTCTGAAAAAAATGTGAAGCAATGCCAAAATGAACTCTCTCTGATCTCAAAAAGTGTTAATGTTTTTTAAATTTCTCATTTCCACTAGTGACAACTAAGATTAAAGCAGTCATCCTCTAGCAGAGAAACAAACGAACATTCACAGAACCCAGTTAAACTTTGGCAGTCAATTCAAAGTAGCTTATACTAGCCTTGTGACCATAAGCAGCAAGCAGTATCAGAGGTACTGTTATAACAGCACATGGAGATAATAAAACCAAACACTATTCTTTTTAACCTTTTTTCCAATAACCTACTTCTCCCATAACCTTCACTAAAACGCACCATTCCCACTGAATATAGACCTCCACTATTCTGAGCAAATGCTTACTGCCTTGTAGCTTTATCGTCCAACTACCACTGATGCAACAAGACACAAACTTTCAACTAAAACTGAATGGCAGTCATCCAACTACCCAAGTTCTACAACAGCACAGCATGACTTGTCATTAAAATCACTATCACACGTTATTTTAAGACTATCTAACCAAGTCATACTTGTAGTCATAATTCAAGTTAATTAGGATCAAAATCCTAGTAGTTGGGCATTAAATATTAGAACATTAGAAGTTGGGTATGAGAATCTGAAGGAGTCAAATTTAAGACTAAGAGTGGTTTTGCTTTGCTAATATTGGTAATAAATGGATGATGAAAATAATATGAACTTGAACAGCAAACAATTAAATGATTCATTTAAGGATCACTTAAAACTACTGGATTCCACTTCCCAGCTGAATCATAATATTGATTCTCTCATTAAAACATTAAAAGATATCTGTGTATGTCTTATTCAAAATGGTTACTTACATAATTTCAGTTCATTAAACCATTGCTTAGTCCATCATTCCCTTACCAGTTATTAAAATCATACTGTGAAAACATGGTATCTTGATAAAAAGAAAGGAAAAAGATACATTGCTTTCTACCATCCAAATTAAATTGAGACAACTCAAAGTAGAATATATGAGGTACCACAAAAAAAAGTATTCTTACAGCAAGTTTCAGATAGTGTGAAAGAGTGTGAAGGAAGATATCGTAATAATGAATTTGTACTGAATGATGCTGTGAAGCAACTTCTATGGCATAGTTTGAAAGTGGAAATAAGATGCACACTTTCCTAAATGAGTGCTATGCTTTCATTTGCCACTCGTGGCATTTCAGAACACCTTGCTACCATAAAATATTTCCAAAAGCATATATGTAATATCTGTCTGACTAATTCTGTTTATTGTTACTGAGCCGCTTGAAACAAACAAGAAAAACTATAAAGCAATCCAAACTATTTTGCTTTTACTCAAATAATTTTCAGAGTCTAGCCAAAATAGAGCTAGTGAAATAATTTTTTCTTGATCATTACAGGATAAAAGAAGCTTCATTGTTTACTAATCTATTTAGCTTTAAATACAGCTATAGTGGGATATAACTCCCTTATTCTAGAGATTATCTAGATAGAAGAAGATTGCAGCAATAACCCAGAGTTCTTTACCGGAAGCAAATACACAGGGAGACACAAATGCATATATATTTTTGAAAGTATGTATAAGGTACTGTAAATACAAAATGCAGGTGTTCATTGAAGCCAACAGATATCAGCACTAATACAGACCAAAACAGAGTATCAGAAACTCCCGGCATACAGTGGGACAGCACACTGTAGATGGTATTCACTGTACATTCTAAAGAAACTGTAGCTGTGATGTTAATCACTGAACACTTTGTGCAACAAGATATCTAGCTATCAAAATATGACACACTTGAGCATGGATTTCAACAAGGCCTGGGGAGGAATAACCCCACACACCAGAACAGGTTAGGGGTTGATCTGCTAGAAAGCAGCTCTGTGGAGAAAGACTTGGAAGTCCTGGTGGACAAGTTAACTGTGAGCTAGCAGAGTGCACTTGTGGTCAAGGTGGCCAATGGTATCCTAGGGTACATTAAGGTGTGACCACCCCTCTACTCCATCCTAGTGAGGCCACACTGGGAGTACTGTCTCCAGTTCTGGGCTCTCCAGTTCAAGAGAGACGGGGAACTACTGAAGAGAGTCCAACAGAGGGCTACAGGGATGATCAGGGTCTGGATCATCTCTCTTGTGAGGAGCAGCTGAGAGACCTGGATCTGTTCAACCTGGAGAAGGGAAGACTGAGAGGGGATCTTATCAATGCTTACCAACATCTACAGAGCAGGTGTCAAGAGGATGGGTTCAGCCTCTTTTCAGTGGTTCCCAGTGACAGGACAAGGGGTAATAGACACAACCTGGAGCACAGGAAGTTCCACCTCAACTTAAGGAAACACTTACTTCCTTTGAGGGTGACAGCACTGGAACAGGCTGCCCAGAGAGGCTGTAAATTCTCCTTCTCTGAAGACTTTCAAAACCCGCCTGGACATGTTACTGTGCAACCTGATCTAGGCATACCTGCTTTGGAAGGAGGGTTGGACTAGATGATCTCCAAAGGTCCCTCCCAATCCCTACCCTTCTGTGAGGTAAGACACGTGGTTAGACATGTTCTTATGCTCAGTAGTGTTTCCTAATGTATTATTTGGAAATAAAATATTTAACTACACCACCATTTGGATTTCCACAGTTTGAGGTTTTTTTCCTTTATATGACTGAATTTAAATAACTTTACCAAACTTTTTTTTTTTTTTTTTAAACCTATGTCATCCAAGGAGAGCAACCACTTGGCAAGGTCTTTCTCACTGGACAGAACTATTCAATAGTCTTCACCACAACTAAAGAAAAAAGAAGAAACAATTTATCAAGGAAGCCGAAGCATAAAAATGATCTCATGACATTCACTTAAAAACGAATATTTCTTGAGTGCTTAGAATTGGATAAAATTTGCATAGTTTTTTTTTTTCCAAGCCCAGTTAAAAAAATGTAAGACTACAGGATCTTAACAGGAAAATTATTCCCTTTCTCTGCATTTTAGTTAGTGACCTAATCTTACTTAACTCTTCCTGTAGCTTTAATTTACCAAAACATTAGCAGTACTCCTGAAGCAAAGCTTTCAAACCTGTGCTTCTCCAGTGGTAGATAGAAAAATCTCCTCTTGTTCAATCAGCAGTTGGCAGAACGAAGTTCATGAAAACAGTCTCTGCAGAACCTTATTTTATTTTTCAGAAAGTTAAAAGTTTCTATGACAGTTTCACCAATAGGCCTGTCTTCCCAGTTTGACAGGTCACTACCATCACACTGTTTACTGTTACTATGAGGAGGATGTGAGGCAACAAGAAACAAATCGGTTATGTAGTTTACTACACTTGCATCTTCACTTCTCCCATTACTCTCTGCAGTGACACAATGAATCTGACACTTACAGAAATCTGAACTATTTCACTTTACATTCAGTCAATTCTGAAGCTATGAATGGCCACTGAGGCTACAATGACCTCAGATGCTGAAGCTGTAGTCACAGTCAACTGCACAGTTCCATCTCTCATTACAAGAGGACACAGAAGCAATAAGCCCTGCTAATATTGAGTTTTCAAGTTAAAGACTCATCTAACAGTTTGAGGAAGGTCTTTGCAGGTTAAGGACTTTAAATATCTTTTAATAGAAAACAGCAGCTGAGCTCTCCCAAGACCTAGACTCTGGGTCTTCACCCTACTGCCTTCGTACTCCAGTGGTGTTTTAGCTATTAACTATCTGAATACTTCCAGGCAGATTCTGAAGAACAAAACCACTAAATAAAAGTCAAATCGCATGATACTACCACACGCAAGCAAAAAAACCCCCAAACAAACCCAACAAAAATACCCCCAAAACCCACTACTGGCTTTCAAGTAACACGCACTGTATCAGGCTCCTTCTGCGTTGAGGGCAGCACCGCTAAGGCTCAGCCTTGTCCCAACCTGGTGACTCCCGTGACAGGCAGCAGGGCCACCGGGGACAAGGGGCCTTCAGGGGAGGGCGCCCTCAGCAAGAAGTGCACACAAGCCTTAGCCTGACGGTCGCCTGGTTCAAACCCGCCCGGGGCTGCCGCTAGCGGGTGTCGCCCAAGAAGGTGGAGGCGAAGGACCCGGTGAAGTGGGCAGGGTCCAACGGGACCGGCGCTCCGCCCGAGCGGGCACTCACCTTTCTGTCTCTTCTCCCCTCCCGGTAGCGCCGCCGCGACTCCTCCAACGCCTCCCGCCGATGCCGCCACCGGCGCAGGCCCGCAGAACCGAGAGCTGCGTCTCCTCCACACAACGGCGTGAAGGGGCAGCCGGCGGACACGCATACGGGGACAGCTGCTTCCCCTCCTTACCGGCGAGGGCCGGTCCCTGCCCCGTCTCCCCAGCGCCTCATCCCCGCGGCGGGTTCCGGGTCAGCCCCGGCCTCCTCCCCACCTCCTGCGCGTGTCCAGCCCCTTGCCCAACAGCCGTCTCCCTCAGGCACACCTCAGCCGCGGCGCCGGGGCCCTCTCCCCGCTAGCGCGGCTCCCCAACCACCTCCCTCACTCGCTTCCCCAAGCTGATCTCCCCGCCGCCATCTTGCCCGAGGGGAGAGGAGAGCACGCATGCGCAGGCCCGGAATTCCCGGCCGCAGCGGCGCGCAAGCGCAGCGGGGAGCGGTTTTGCCCCGATCCCTGTGGCGCGCGGGCGGAAGCGCATCCGCCCCACTCTCCGTGGTGCGCACCTGCCAGGGGGGCCGGGCCGTGGCGGGTAGGGTAGGACAGGTTAGGGCTGCGGTAGGACAAGTAGTGGCTGAGGCGTGCTACTCTGGCACGGAGGCCTGGATGCGCACAGCCTGGGCTGGGCTGCGTTGTGCTGAGAGGTCGGAGTCGCCGTGCGGTGAGAGCTCGAGTGGTGGCAACAAAACAGAGGTCCCTCCGCAGGGGTAGCCTGGCTCGACTGCGGAGAGTCATGTGCTGTGAGGTGCAGGAGAGGCCTTCTATCTAGGAGTAGCTACATCAGTGGACAAGGGAAGAGCTATAGTTGTCATCTACCTGGACTTCTTTAAGACCTTTGATACAGTTCCCCACAATATTCTTGCCTCTAAATTAGAGAGGTCTGGGTTTGGCAGATGGACTGTCCAATGGAGAAGGAACTGGCTGGATGACCATGTCCAAAGAGTTATGTATAGTCAATGATTTGGTGTCAGCGAAAACCAGTAATGCGTGGTGTCCTTCTAGAGTCTGGGACTATTGCTATTACTATCTTCATCAGTGACACAGGGGGATCAAGTGCATCCTCAGCAAGTTTGCAGGTGACAAGCTGAGTGGTGCAGATACATACCAGAGGAATGGGATGCCATCCAGAGGAGCCTGGACAAACTTGAGAAGTGGGCCTCTGTGAACCTCATGAGTTTTAACAATTCCAAATATAAGGACCTGCACCTGGGTTGGAGCAGTGGGATCGAGAGCAGCCCTGCAGAGAAGGACTTGGGCTTACTGGTGGCTGAAAACCAGGACATGAGCCAGCAATGTGCACTTGCAGCCCAGAAGGTGAACCATGCCCTGGGCTGCATCAAAAGAATAGTGTTCAGAAGATCAAGGAAGATGATTCTGCCCCTTCAGTCTGGTGAGACCCCATCTGGAGTACTGAGTCCAGCTCTGGAGTCCTCAACACAAGAAGGACATGAACTTGTTGGCATGGGTCTGGAGAGTACCACAAAAATTGTCAGAATGCTGGAACACCTCTCCTATGAGGACAGCCTGAGAGAGTTGGGATTGTTCAGCCTGGAGAAGAAAAGGCTCCAGGGAGACCTGTTTGCAGCCTTTCAATGTAGAAAGGCAGCTTTTTTTATAAAAAAGATGTAGAGAGACATTGTACCAAGGTCTGTAGTGACAGGAGGAGGAGCAATAATTTTAAACTGAAAGAGGGTTTAGATTAGACAAAAGAAAGACTTTTTTTTTGTGTGGTGAGGGTGGTGAGACACTGGAACAGGGTGCCCAGAGAAGTTGTGGATGCCTTTTCCCTGGAAGTGTCCAAAGCCAGGTTGGATGGGGCTTTGAGCAGCCTGATCTAGTGGAAGATGTCCCTGTCCATGGCAGTGGGTTGGAACTAGATGATCTTTAAGGTCCCTTCCACCCCAACTACTCTGTGATTCCATGATTCATTTCCGTGTCAGGTGGAGAGTTGTTAAAACTCTCCATTGTTAAAATAAAAGCAACTAATGATGAAAGCAAATTAATCTTACAGTTCATGTCATTCAAGAAGATTGAAAACAGAAGAAGGATATGAGGTAGCAACTCTTTGTGTTTTCTTACTTAATACTTCCTAAACCACCTCTGCAGAAGAAATCATAAACAAGCCAAATGCAAACAACTTTAAAAGAATGAAACAACAGCAGTAGTCATACCATTTGCAGGCCCTTGGTTCCTTGAGGCATTGAAGTTAACATGTATTTGACTGTGAGCTGAAGTGCTGCAACTATCTCAAGGAAAAATGTAGGGAGAGCATCTGCCTCAGCAGCATGAGCCTGACCAGCTCAGAGGTATGCTGAGAGCATTTCAAGCAGCAGCTGCAGTGCTTTTGCAGCCTCCATGGCCCCTGTGGCTGAACATCTGCTAGAAAAGAAAAAACTTTGGCTTATACACCATCTGTCTCTGTGACAGGGAGAGCAGGTCACTGTTAGCAGACTCTGGAGCTAATCTGCCTTGTACAGGATAAGGAGGTACAAGAGAGGTGGTAAAACAATAACTAGCTATGATTCTCAAGAGACCTGGCTGTAGCTCCTCTAAATTGTGGCATAAGGAAGCATACACTATCAGAAATCAGGAGAAACTTGCCCCAGCTGTGACCTTTTTTTCCCCTCCCATTGTGCCCTGTGCTGCTGCAGCTACCAGATCCAGAACTGTGCTTAGGATTTCCCTGTGCATCTGCTGGGCATTTCACTGAGTACAGGTGAATAGTATACCATGGTGGCATAAAAGTAGCAAACAAGAATATATTTTTTAACATAATCTTTGAAATAATCTGCTTTGTTGTCTTTTCAGCCTGCTGGCCAGTCACGCATCTGAAGATTATTACTATTTATAGTTTAGTTTTTCAGACCATGTTCAGGTGATGATCAGACTAGTATTATATTGCACTGTTTGCCACATGTACAGAAGTCAATTTTTGCCCTCAGTCAGTAGACATAACACCATATGCCAGAAACACCATATCCCAATAACCTACTGGGCAACATAAAATGACAGCGTCTCTAATTCAGTAGGTTGACAAATGAACAAGCTGATCATACTGAAGATACATTCTGAAAAGTTATAACATGTTCTAAGGCATATTCACCCACCATGAAATGTTCTTCAGCTATCGGTCAGTATCTTCAGCTGTTTGTTGCAAGATGGACCATTTTCAGAAGTTCCTTTGCAGAGGCACTTATACAGCTCACTGTGAAAAGCTTTTTTGTTGGCCTAAGTTTTAACTAAATGCATGAAAAATATATTGTCAGTGATGTTAACTATATTACTAAGTAGAATCATATTATCCACACTGGTGAGGAAAGAATTTATCAAAATTGGCAGTTTGCAGTGTTGTGGATTTCAACAGCATTTTGTAGGAGCCATTTTGACAACATCTGCCTTTCAGGACAAAGGCCAGTCCAGAGGGACTTCAGTAAGGAAAGCTTAGGAGAGAGCAATTTAGATAGTAGTTTTACAGGTATCTGCTATCAAAGGCCTAGCCTTCTTTACTTAAGGTTTGCCAGTCACAATGACAAATGACTCTTAAAAGAATGACTTCCCTTCTTTATGCTTGGTGTAAGCAATTAATAGTTTAATATAAAAATGTCACTCATTGAAGTAGTTAGTCTTGTGCTAGATGACAGTACATAGAGGTAGCTGTAATCAACAGAAAGAAATGGAAAAGCAAGAACTCACAACAATTTATGCCTAGGGTTCCAAAGTGTAAGAAAGGGGGAAAAAGAGTGCTTTTCAGGACAAATAGTGCTGAACTTGGATATTGTGTAGCCCAGAATCCTAAAGGTATAGTCTGAATTGTAAAGCTTGTTATTTTTGTTATATTTTTTTGTGTACTTAAGTATCAATTAATTAATTAATTTGATCAGAGAAGTTGGAGCAATGAAACATGAATAATCAGTGGGTTGTCTGGTTTACATTAAGGTTCACACTTCTACAGGGAAAAGGAAAACACTAGATACCAGTGCCAGAAAAGAAATCCCATTTGGATGTAACAGGATTAAAAATAGAGATGGCTATTAAAGCCTTGTTATTTTTACTTTATCCTGTCAGTCTAAAGAAAAGTGATAGTTGCATGGAGCATGTCCAAGTTTTCTGTGCTGGAATTAAAGTGGGAAAGAAAATTAAATATGAGGGTCTTGAATATTCATAAAAAATGGCTTTGAGTTTAGTCCAGAGAATGAGTCATTTTGAGTTATGCTCAAGTCCAGACATCAGAAGAGGTCTGGACTTGCACCCTAAATCTTCAGCTGTCTAAAAGAAGGGTAGGTTTTTTTGGTGGAAGTCAAATGTCTACATCTTTAAATAACACTGTTACCTCCCCTGAGATTTAAAAAGGACAGAGATATCCTAAAGATTAAATTCAGTTCGTATGCTTTACGTACCAAAGTCTATTAACCCTAGAGAATTTTGCTCTTGCTTTACCATGAGAGGAGTCAACGGGCAAGGAGACAGAGTTAGAAATTTCCTCTTGGATTACTCAAAAGAGTAGAGTACCAAAAAGAGTAGAGAAGCTGGTACCTAAGAGATGGGCAAAGGAAGCTCTTGAGTTTTAGTTAAAAGTCTGCCATAGCTACCAAACGTCAGGACACAAGTGGTAGAATCTTTGGGGAAATGAGAGTCCAATCTTTTGTCTAAAACATTGGCCCTGATCAACTGAAGAATTACAGACAGTGCACTAAGCTACTATAACTGTATTAACAGAAATTGCATTATGAGTAAAGAAAGGCAGCCATCTGCATGCTAGCACTTCATCACAGAATAAATAGTATTGGCAAAAAGTTTACACAGCAAAGATTAAAAACTGAACTTATAAGATAAAGGTATATAAATTTGCCCATGTGTTAATTTCCAAAACTGGAAAAAATATAGCCATGTTAAAATCTGTTTCTGTTCTTCTTTGTATAGGAGTAACATTGCTGCAAATAGCAAGAATAATACAGATTTCAAATAAGCCCTAAACCATATAGAACTAGAATTATCATTGAACAAATTTTTATGGATTCTTCAAACTGAAACGAATCTCTATTCTCTGCCTCTAATTTTTCTCATGATCAGATACAACTTCTGAAAGAGTTTCTATCAAGAAAGCAACTATGCTGGAGTGTGGGCTCAGCATACTTTTATTCTCAATTGCTTGTTATGTAGAACAAATGAAGTGACATGACTGGTACCTGCATTTGAAGTTTTCTTGGAGAAAAAAAGTTAGAAATTGTAGGTGGGGAATGAGGCCCTATATTTCAGTGTTCTCCATAATACGATATTTTATATGAAAGTCTTCACACTTCATTTCAGCATGCTTATGCTCCAGAGCATACTATAATAATTATTTCCGTATTAATCTTTAATTTCTGTGAAGTTTGAGTAAATATGGCTTATAATACAGTGTGCTGTTTGGATAGGATGTGAGTTTGTTCAACCTATTTAAGATTCAAGTCAGGCATCTGAAGTTGCATTGAAGATACCACACTGGGTAATTAATCTAACTTATTTTAGATGTTTAAGATAAATTACCTGCCAGAGTTACCTGTTTCTGTCTGCTGATTGTAAATGGAATCTAAAGGGACCAATTTAGACTTATATGTTTAGCATTTATATTCTTAAATGAAAACATATGAATCTTGCCTTATATATTATTACATAATAAGATACAATACAATACTCCAAGAAATTAATGCAAATAATGCCCTTTTAGAAAGCTGTGTAAGAAGCAATATGCATTTTGTGTAAAATATGAAATTTTGAAATTTGAAATTTTGACATTTCTCATTGTTACTACAATTGGTCTATTCTTAAGTCATGTGTATGAGGAAGCAGGGTCTATCTCATTCTCATTTATTTTATCATTGTGTCACAGCATTGTTTGAAACTCAGAGAGAAATGCTGATCTACTACAGTTCACATAGCAGCAGAAACACCTGGTGTAGTCAGGACACTGGTGGGTTTCAGAGGCTCCATGGGGGCCTAGGGAGACACCCAGCCCGGTGTGGCAGGGGCATCACCAGATGGGGCCTGTCCCACCACCCACAGGAAGGGAGCAAAGTAGGATGGGGGCAGCCAGTGGAAATCCCCAGCCTGGGGCCTCAAGCACCTCCACGGGGACAGGGATTTGTCAAAGCTGAACTGGGACATTAGCATATGGGTGGGAGTCAGGGTGAAGGCCAGTGAGAGAAATCAGTGTCGGACAAGAGCCCAATGACCAATGGGCAGATTCACAGTGACAATGCAGTGCCAGGGTTAGCCCAGAAGCCAGTCAGGAGTCAGAGGCCAGAACAAGACTAACAGGGCATGTGGCCAGGCACAGGTAGGACTGTGAGGCAGCAGGGCTCAGATTGGGCTGAGGATTAAAGCCTCAGCTGTAAGTGGCTTCCATGACACAAAGTTTGGTCTTGCCTGGCAGCCTCACCCCAAAGTCACTGGCTGGAAGGGGCAACAGCCATCAGCTGCATTATCCTATGTTTGTCTGGAGCCCCAGCCAGGAGGGAGCATGCTCTCAAAGCCCTCACAGGCATGTGTTGAGAATGGAGAAATGGCAGGAATTTAGGAAAAAAATAGGGGGAAAAAAAATGTACATTAGGCCATGCCTCAAAAAATTGTGCCAGCACCTATGTTATGAACTACACTTAATCACAGTTTTCTTGTGCAATGGAAGCCAGCTGAGTTTAGCAATTTCCTAAGGGAAAAAGAAGATACATCTTTTTCTAGAGATAGACTATAGATATCAGTATCACTGAATTCATTTTTATGGGAAAGACCTCACAAAAGTCACATCCCAGGCAACTTTCAAAATCCCCATTATGTTACTAGAACCATACATCATAATCTTATTTTAAAAGTGAACCAGATATTTCTGTACTCCAGAGGCAGAATATTTCAGTTCAGCTAAGATTTCTAGTATCCTGCTCTCATGTGTTTCATGTTTTTATGGAAGATAAACTTCAAGAGTTTTAGTCATGATTCAGAAATATTTTTTTCTAAGTAGTTACTCGGTTACTTGAAAAGGAAAGCTGTTCTGACATGCATGTTAAGTCTAGACCATAAAGTGAGACAGCATTCCCACATTCACAGGTGTTACTACAATAGAGATTTTTTTTTGAGGCACTGCTTGGTCACAAATAATGCTGATCAAACTGTAAATTCCAGCAGCAGCACAGCTGACTGAAGTTTTCATGCAGAATGAAAGTCTCAAAGGCAGATCTCTTCTGTGAAACTGTAGTGGGATGCCGCATGAGTACTGGAGAGACATGTATGTTTCTTATGTATCAGAATTCTGTCATTTGCCATAATTTCTGGCCTGGTGTGTACCAATGCACAGGACACAATGTACCTTAAAAAGGATTATTTGTAAAGGAAAGCACTTAAATATTAAGAAATAGGAAGGTTGCCTATGCAATCTTCATTAATTCATTTTCATATATATACTATGAAGCAATGCTGGCTCATAAAATAGTGGTATCTTTTCCACTGGGATTAAGAATCAGTCATCTAATAAAAATGTAAGAACATGGTGTGGCTTAGTTCTGTTTTGTGTGAAGAACACATTGTTCTGTTTTTTCTCAATGGGGATACTGCCAGTTTTATTTGAAGCCCCTTAGTTCATATGTTCAGAGAGATAGTAAGGAGTTCTTCGCTATTAACCCTCTCTTATATGAAATGCTCTCACAGCCGTATATTTTTCCCCCAAGATGAACTGTCATAGTTGAGATGATCGGTCCTAATATGGAAGGTGTACTAATTCTTTTACACCCATCTTTGTACCTTTTTGAGTTTTATTCTGTACATGTTGAAACATAGAATCAGAATCATAGAATCATTTCATCTGGAAGAGACCTTCAAGATCAAGTCCAGCCTTATTCCCAGCCCTATCAAAACCACCAAACCATGTCCCTAAGCACAGTATCTACCTGGCTCTTAAATACTTCCAATGATGGTGACTCTACCACC